>QQOI01000081.1:0-277889 GCA_009729435.1 Phytophthora fragariae | reverse complement strand
GCACGTTGCAGCTCCGCGTGCCGCACCACGACAAGTGGCTGGATCACCGCACGGTCCTGCGGCACGTGAAGCTGCACATCAAGCACAGACACTGGTCCAAGTGGGCGGCCATGCGTGACCAAGGGAAGACGGCGCGCACGCATGGGGGCGCAGGTAGCGGCTTCCTCACACGGCCGAGAGGCATGTGGGAAGCCGACTACCGCTTCGCGGTGGCCGCTCGCTTGAACCAGCTCGACACGCACAGCGTGCTGAAGCGCCGGCGTCTCCGGGCCCACGACCACTGCAGGCAGCCGGGCTGCTCCCGGGCGGAGACGCTGGCGCATGTGCTCAACCACTGCCCGGGCACCATGGACGCGGTCCGCGGCCGCCACGACGACGCGCTCAAGACGATCGAGCGCGCGCTCATCGCGTCGTCGGGCGACCGCCAAGACCGCGTTGAGCTCCGGGTCAACCAGACTGTGCCCTCGCTCGCCGGCCCCGCGCTACGGCCCGACCTCCAGCTCTTCAACCACACCAAGAAGACGGTGGCGGTGGTCGACCTGGCCGTGGCGTTCGAGGAGCAGGCGAACGACGACCCGGAGAGCTCGGCGCTGGCACGAATCGCCGCGCACAAGCGCGCGAAGTATGCCGGCATTAAGCGGCACCTCGAGCGCCAAGGGTGGAAAGTCCACCTCTCGGCGCTCGTGTATGGCTCGCTCGGCGCGGTGCCGGCTGGCAACCACAAGGTGTTCACCGAGCACCTTGGGTTGCTCAAGCGGGATGCGAAGCGGCTGGACCGGCAGCTCTCGGTGGCGTGCATCCAGTCCAGCCGCCGCATCTGGAACCTGCACTGCAGCCAGCACCGCGCCCGCCAACAGACGCAGCGACCGCATCAAGGCACAAGGGGTAGTCGGGCGACGGAGACCGGGGGGACTCCGTCGCACACCGGCCGCCACTAGACGGCAACCAGGCCCATTGCGGCCGACAGGGCCACACCCATGTAGGGAACCGCCCTTGGAAACCCTGTCCCGGTGCACATGGTCCGACCCCGAACCGGTGCAACCTACACACAACTTACACACCAAATAGGGACTCCCAGGTAGTAACTCCCAGGATGTAACGGATCAACCGGCAGGTAATAAAACACACTTTCTGTTCTAATCAGTGTGAAAACTGGTTTCCCGACTTTCAGTTGGGTCTTTTTCACATTCATTTTTGGAACTACTGTATTTAGTTAGCTTGCTAGCTATTTGCGGTACGGTTTCCGGGGGCTTTCACCTCTCCCCCGCGAGGCCAACTACATTCTTGTTCTTATCTATCTTTCTTTCTTCTTCTCCTTTTCCGGCCCTTCACCAACGCATCGCCGTATGCGCTTCTGGTGGCCGGATTGGCAGCCCCGGGAGCGCTCTCCGTCTTCGGACAGCGAGTGCTCCACGGCCAGCCACTCCAGCCTCGCCAGCGACGCGTCTTTCTATAGCGCGGCCAGCGACGGGGCTGGAGCGGCTGCGCAGGCGACCGCCCGGGCGGATCCGCTAGGGCTGGGGTTACGCATTGTGGACCCGCCCGCCCCCGTTTTGGGCTCGGCCGAGCCCGAAATGGACCCCGCCGACCCTCCACGCGCGCTGCCGCTGCTTGGCACCGGCGCGGCCGTTGGCGCTGCAACTTCGGGCACGGGTCCAGGACCCGCCGCGCCCATTGCGCGCCAACCGACTGCAGGGCTCGAGCCCGCTGGCGACCGGCCAGCCCCCGGTCCTCGAGCGCGACCTCGCGTCGTTTCGAGGATCGGACAGCGGGCGGACGGTCCACCCTTCCGTCCGCCCGCTCAGATCGAGCCCCCCCGCATGCAGCCTCGCCCCCTGGCCGGCTGGGCCCGCTGCCGCCGCCGCCTACGCCGCCCCCGACGCCGCGCCGACTCCCCCACGCGCGCCGTTCGGCTGCCCAAGGCCCTCCGCCGCCGCTCCGCCTCTCCGCGCGCCCCAGCTGCCCGCCAGTGATGTTGGCCGACCCGGCAGGGCGGCCGGCAGGCTGCCCGATTGGGTAGCGCCTGGGGCGGCGCTTGCAGCAGCCACTGCGCGGGCCCTGGCGGTCCGCCACGGGCCCAGCGACTCGGACGACGGCGACAGCGAGGACGACGGCGACTCCCCGGCCCCGCCGCCGCCGGCAGGAGCCCCCAAGACCCCGCCAGTGTGCTGCCTCGACCCGGCAGGGCGGGCGGCATGCTGCCCGCTGGGCGAGCGCTAGCAGCCCTGCCGGTTTCGCGCTCCTGCGGCCTGCCACGCAGCCCTCGAGCATCACGACGACGCAGACGGCTACGCCGCCGCCGCTACGCCCCGCCCCGACCCCGCGAGCGTGTTGCCTCGACCCGACAGGGCGGGCGGCATGCTCGCCGACTCTGGAGTGCCCGGCGCGGCCTCCAGCCTCCTCTTCGCCCCGCCTTCGAGCCCGGCTGCGGCTGCTGCCACATCACAGGTCGCTGCAGCCGCAGCCACCCACGCAGCACCTTCTGCTGCTCGCGCCGCTTCAGAGCACCGCGGGCGCGCTGCGCCGAGCCAAGACCACGCAATTCAGGCGCGCGCGCCCACGGAGCTCAGTTCAAGCGACGCGATCAGCAGCGAGGACAGCTGCACGCAGGCACGCAGCTGCGGGGACGACGGCGACGACGGTGCACGTGATGACCAACACAGCGACGTCGCCGCCGCCCCCATGGACGTCGACCAAGATGCGAGGCGGCCGACAGTGGGGTCACAGCCGCTGTCACCGCCTCCTGTCCTGCGCATCGGCGGCAAGCGTCGACGTCTCAACGACGTCGACGACGAAGACACCCGCGAGCTGGCCGAGCTCCTGCTTGAGGAGGAGGACGAGGCTGGGGACCAAGCTCCAGCGCCTAGGCTATCCGCGGCCAGCGCTCGCCCGACCTCCGTCCTCTCCGTGTACGCGCACAATGCGCAGCGCTTCCAGTGCACGCTGTGCACGTACACGGCCGCCAGCTTCGCGTCGCTCAAGCGACACCGGGACTCCAGGCACCGCCGCACCGCCTTCCTCGACCGGTTCTCGGCGGGATGTGCGTGCGGCGTGCCCTTCGCGTCGAGGCTGGCTGCTGCGAACCACGCACATGCGTGCGCCAGCCTCAACAGCACAACTTCGGCAGCGGCTGCGCCGGCAGCAGGGGAATTGAGCCCCACTGCTGGCGCAGACAACGCCACCGTCACGGCGGCCATCGTCTCGCCCGACTCCCCCCGCCAAGACCCCCCGGAGCTCGCAGCGTCCCCCCCGCTAGCGAGCTCCACCCATGTTGCCGGCCAGGACCAAGACCACGCCGAGCAACAAACCCGCGCGCGTTGGAGCCCACCGCTACCCAGAGCGCTGGTAGCGGGCCGTGTTGCTGCGCGACTCAGCGAGGTTCCAGTGCCCCGCTGGGGCCCGCCACTGCCGCGCGACGTGGTGGCCTCCAGGATCGCTCACCGCCTGTTTCCACCGGAGCCGACCAGCGACGAGGAGACCAAGGACAACGACAGCCAAGACCAGCCGGCGACCGAGATGGACGTGGACGCCGGCGCGGTCGGCGAGTGGCTGCTGCGCTTCGACGGCGCCTGCCGCGCCAATCCTGGCCCAGGCGGAGCCGGCGCGGCATTGTTCAAGCCCGACGGCCCTGTGGTGTGGACTTGCTCCCACTACATGCCGAGCAGCAGCGAAACCAACAACACCGCCGAGTACACGGCGCTGCTGCTCGGCACGCGAGCCGCCGCCGACCACGGAGCCACGACACTGCGAGTGGAGGGCGACAGCACCCTGGTGATTCAACAGGTGCGCGGCATCTTCGCCACGAGGAGCGCCTCCCTCCGCTGCCTTCGTGACCAAGTCAAGCTGGAGCTGGCGCGAGTGGGGAGCTTTTCGCTCCACCACATCGACCGCCAAGCCAACGCCCATGCCGACCGCCTCGCCAACCGAGCCCTCGACCTCCAACGGACAGTGTCGGAGTGCGGCACCCACACCGACGGTGCCGGCTGCACGCGCACGGCCACCGCCGATACGACTTCGTCGCCGGACCAGCAGCCGCCCCGCGCCCCGCTCCCACAGCCCACCGCCGACATTGAGATGGAGGACCCGGACGACGACGACCTCGCCGACACCGACGACGGCGAGGTCTACGCGACCATGCGCGTTGGTCCGGGCGCCACCCCACAGCGCCGGCCCCGCCTCCGACTCCGCAAGCTGTCCGACGACGAAGACGAAGCCGCGCGCGCGATGGTCGAGCGGCTCGGAGCGTCGCTAGCGGCCAAGATCACCGACGCCGGTGACTGGGATACGGCGGAGGGCTACATCACGGCCCTCCCGCATCTTCTGTACGACAAACTGCAGCCGTACACCCAGGCCCAGCGCCGCTCCGAGCCCCGTGCCCAGCGCCAGCAGCAGCAGGCACCACGCCACCAGCGCGACCATCGCCAGCAGGATCAGCAGCAGGAGCGGGGGCAGGAGCAGCGCCAGGACGGCCATGAGGGCACGCGGGCGAGACGACGACGGCGACGACGCCGCGGACGCTCGGGCGCAGCCAACAAGCAACGACGCCAGCGGCCACCCCGGGTGACTCGACACCACCGCGAACATCGCCTCGACGAGGCACTGGATGACCTCCACGCGGTGGAGCGCTCCGCCCCCAGCGACCGCACCGCCGTCCGCCGGGCACGCCGCCGCGTCGGCCGCGTCAACTCGGCCATCGAACAGCAGCGCCTCCGCCACCGCTTCGACACAGATGAGAAGGCGTGTGTCGACGACATCCTGGCGAAGGCGCGAGCGACGCGAGAGGCAGCGAGGAGCACGGACCCCGTCGGCGGCCCACGTGCAGGACCAGCGACGCCAACAGCGGGCAGCGCGGACGACGGCACCTGTCCCATCTTGGGCGAAGACCTCTGGCGGTTCTTCGACGGCGTCAACACGCCGCGCCAGGAGTTCGTCCCGGACGCCCCCGTGGGCGCCGCCTTCCGCTCAGCGCTGGCGCGCCTACCGACCGCGACTCGTTGCAAGCAGCTGCTGACGGAAGCGCCGACGGCCGACGAAGTTGAAGACCAGCTGCAGCACGTTCGGGGCGCATCCAGCCCCGGACTCGACGGCGTCGGGTACGACGTGTACCAGCACTTCGCGGCGCAGCTCCTGCCGGTCCTGACTGCGGCGTTCAAGGCATGCTGGACGGCGAAGAAGGTGCCCCAGAGCTGGAAGCTCGGGGTGGTGCGGCTGCTCTACAAGAAGGGCGCGCGCGAGGACCCGGCGAACTGGAGGCCCATCTGCCTCCAGCAAGCCATTTACAAGCTTTACACGGGGCTCCTCGCGCGGCGGCTGGTGCGTTGGCTGGATGCCAACGACCGTCACGCCCCAGGCCAGAAGGGCTTCCGAGCGGTGAACGGCTGCGGGGAGCACAACTTCCTCGCAGCCACGCTCGTCGACCAAGCCCGCCGCAAACGCCGCACCCTCTTCGAAGTCTGGTATGACTTTCGCAACGCGTTCGGCAGCGTGCCGTTCGCGTTACTGTGGGACGCGCTGGTGCGACTCGGCGTGCCTGACGACTACGTCCGCATGTGCAAGGGGCTCTACGAGAGTGCAGCGTTCGTCGTCGGGAACGCCGCCGACGGCACGACGGACCCGATCTCGCTGCGGGTGGGCGTCTTCCAAGGGTGCCCACTGAGCCCCCAGCTCTTCAACGCCGCCATCAGTCCGCTGCTCTTCGCACTGCAGCGGCTGCCGGCTACGGGCGTGCAGCTGTCGGCTGATGACTGCCCCGGTGCCTCGGCCTATGCCGACGACCTCAAGGTCTTCAGCGGCACCGAGGACGGCATCAAGCGACAGCACGCGCTCGTGGCCGACTTCTTGCGCTGGACCGGCATGGCGGCGAACCCCAACAAGTGCTGCACCATGTCGGTCCAGCGCGACGGACGCGGCGTGCTCAAGACCGAAGACCTCCAGCTGGACCTGGATGGCACGCCGATCCCCGCGCTGTCGATGAGCGCTTCGTATACCTACCTGGGGATCGGCGATGGCTTCGATCACGTGCGCCGCCGCGTCGAGCTCGCCCCAGCACTCAAGCAGCTCAAGGACGACGCGACGGCGCTGCTGCAGTCGGGCCTCGCCCCGTGGCAGGTGGTGAAGGCGGTGAAGACGTATCTCTACCCCCGGGTAGAGTACGCTCTCCGCCACCTCCGCCCCTTCCAGCAGCAGCTCGAGGGCTTCGACCGCCATCTCGCGCGCGGCCTCCGCCACCTCCTGCAGCTGCCGAACAACGCCACGGCGGAGTGCTTCTACGCGCCGGTGTCGCGCGGCGGACTGGGCCTGCTGCCACTGACGGAGCTGCACGCAGCGCTCCAAGTCGCGCACGGATGGCAGATGCTGAACTCGAAGGACCCTGCCGTCCGGCGCATCGCGCGCGTGCAGCTCCGGCAGATCGCCGACGCGCGCCACCGGATCGACAGCCGCGCGTGGGAGGGGCGCGACGAGGAGTTGTGCGAGCTGCTGCTCAACTCGCAGCTCGGGACGTCTCCCGACGCGCCACCGAAGCGCCGTAATGGTGACATCGGTTCGCTTTGGGTCGACGTCCAGCGCCACCTCCGCACGCTCGGCCTCAAGCTCGCGACCGCGCCGGCGTGCACGGACACCGACTCCGAGGCGGCCACGTTGCAGCTCCGCGTGCCGCACCACGACAAGTGGCTGGATCACCGCACGGTCCTGCGGCACGTGAAGCTGCACATCAAGCACAGACACTGGTCCAAGTGGGCGGCCATGCGTGACCAAGGGAAGACGGCGCGCACGCATGGGGGCGCAGGTAGCGGCTTCCTCACACGGCCGAGAGGCATGTGGGAAGCCGACTACCGCTTCGCGGTGGCCGCTCGCTTGAACCAGCTCGACACGCACAGCGTGCTGAAGCGCCGGCGTCTCCGGGCCCACGACCACTGCAGGCAGCCGGGCTGCTCCCGGGCGGAGACGCTGGCGCATGTGCTCAACCACTGCCCGGGCACCATGGACGCGGTCCGCGGCCGCCACGACGACGCGCTCAAGACGATCGAGCGCGCGCTCATCGCGTCGTCGGGCGACCGCCAAGACCGCGTTGAGCTCCGGGTCAACCAGACTGTGCCCTCGCTCGCCGGCCCCGCGCTACGGCCCGACCTCCAGCTCTTCAACCACACCAAGAAGACGGTGGCGGTGGTCGACCTGGCCGTGGCGTTCGAGGAGCAGGCGAACGACGACCCGGAGAGCTCGGCGCTGGCACGAATCGCCGCGCACAAGCGCGCGAAGTATGCCGGCATTAAGCGGCACCTCGAGCGCCAAGGGTGGAAAGTCCACCTCTCGGCGCTCGTGTATGGCTCGCTCGGCGCGGTGCCGGCTGGCAACCACAAGGTGTTCACCGAGCACCTTGGGTTGCTCAAGCGGGATGCGAAGCGGCTGGACCGGCAGCTCTCGGTGGCGTGCATCCAGTCCAGCCGCCGCATCTGGAACCTGCACTGCAGCCAGCACCGCGCCCGCCAACAGACGCAGCGACCGCATCAAGGCACAAGGGGTAGTCGGGCGACGGAGACCGGGGGGACTCCGTCGCACACCGGCCGCCACTAGACGGCAACCAGGCCCATTGCGGCCGACAGGGCCACACCCATGTAGGGAACCGCCCTTGGAAACCCTGTCCCGGTGCACATGGTCCGACCCCGAACCGGTGCAACCTACACACAACTTACACACCAAATAGGGACTCCCAGGTAGTAACTCCCAGGATGTAACGGATCAACCGGCAGGTAATAAAACACACTTTCTGTTCTAATCAGTGTGAAAACTGGTTTCCCGACTTTCAGTTGGGTCTTTTTCACATTCATTTTTGGAACTACTGTATTTAGTTAGCTTGCTAGCTATTTGCGGTACGGTTTCCGGGGGCTTTCACCTCTCCCCCGCGAGGCCAACTACATTCTTGTTCTTATCTATCTTTCTTTCTTCTTCTCCTTTTCCGGCCCTTCACCAACGCATCGCCGTATGCGCTTCTGGTGGCCGGATTGGCAGCCCCGGGAGCGCTCTCCGTCTTCGGACAGCGAGTGCTCCACGGCCAGCCACTCCAGCCTCGCCAGCGACGCGTCTTTCTATAGCGCGGCCAGCGACGGGGCTGGAGCGGCTGCGCAGGCGACCGCCCGGGCGGATCCGCTAGGGCTGGGGTTACGCATTGTGGACCCGCCCGCCCCCGTTTTGGGCTCGGCCGAGCCCGAAATGGACCCCGCCGACCCTCCACGCGCGCTGCCGCTGCTTGGCACCGGCGCGGCCGTTGGCGCTGCAACTTCGGGCACGGGTCCAGGACCCGCCGCGCCCATTGCGCGCCAACCGACTGCAGGGCTCGAGCCCGCTGGCGACCAAGCCAGCCCCCGGTCCTCGAGCGCGACCTCGCGTCGTTTCGAGGATCGGACAGCGGGCGGACGGTCCACCCTTCCGTCCGCCCGCTCAGATCGAGCCCCCCCGCATGCAGCCTCGCCCCCTGGCCGGCCGGGCCCCGCTGCCGCCGCCGCCTACGCCGCCCCCGACGCCGCGCCGACCCCCCACGCGCGCCGTTCGGCTGCCCAAGGCCCCTCCGCCGCCGCTCCGCCTCTCCGCGCGCCCCAGCTGCCCGCCAGTGATGTTGGCCGACCCGGCAGGGCGGCCGGCAGGCTGCCCGATTGGGTAGCGCCTGGGGCGGCGCTTGCAGCAGCCACTGCGCGGGCCCTGGCGGTCCGCCACGGGCCCAGCGACTCGGACGACGGCGACAGCGAGGACGACGGCGACTCCCCCGGCCCTGCCGCCGCCGGCAGGAGCCCCCAAGACCCCGCCAGTGTGCTGCCTCGACCCGGCAGGGCGGGCGGCATGCTGCCCGCTGGGCGAGCGCTAGCAGCCCCGCCGGCTCGCGCTCCTGCGGCCTGCCACGCAGCCCTCGAGCATCACGACGACGCAGACGGCTACGCCGCCGCCGCTACGCCCCGCCCCGACCCCGCGAGCGTGTTGCCTCGACCCGACAGGGCGGGCGGCATGCTCGCCGACTCTGGAGTGCCCGGCGCGGCCTCCAGCCTCCTCTTCGCCCCGCCTTCGAGCCCGGCTGCGGCTGCTGCCACATCACAGGTCGCTGCAGCCGCAGCCACCCACGCAGCACCTTCTGCTGCTCGCGCCGCTTCAGAGCACCGCGGGCGCGCTGCGCCGAGCCAAGACCACGCAATTCAGGCGCGCGCGCCCACGGAGCTCAGTTCAAGCGAAGCGATCAGCAGCGAGGACAGCTGCACGCAGGCACGCAGCTGCGGGGACGACGGCGACGACGGTGCACGTGATGACCAACACAGCGACGTCGCCGCCGCCCCCATGGACGTCGACCAAGATGCGAGGCGGCCGACAGTGGGGTCACAGCCGCTGTCACCGCCTCCTGTCCTGCGCATCGGCGGCAAGCGTCGACGTCTCAACGACGTCGACGACGAAGACACCCGCGAGCTGGCCGAGCTCCTGCTTGAGGAGGAGGACGAGGCTGGGGACCAAGCTCCAGCGCCTAGGCTATCCGCGGCCAGCGCTCGCCCGACCTCCGTCCTCTCCGTGTACGCGCACAATGCGCAGCGCTTCCAGTGCACGCTGTGCACGTACACGGCCGCCAGCTTCGCGTCGCTCAAGCGACACCGGGACTCCAGGCACCGCCGCACCGCCTTCCTCGACCGGTTCTCGGCGGGATGTGCGTGCGGCGTGCCCTTCGCGTCGAGGCTGGCTGCTGCGAACCACGCACATGCGTGCGCCAGCCTCAACAGCACAACTTCGGCAGCGGCTGCGCCGGCAGCAGGGGAATTGAGCCCCACTGCTGGCGCAGACAACGCCACCGTCACGGCGGCCATCGTCTCGCCCGACTCCCCCCGCCAAGACCCCCCGGAGCTCGCAGCGTCCCCCCCGCTAGCGAGCTCCACCCATGTTGCCGGCCAGGACCAAGACCACGCCGAGCAACAAACCCGCGCGCGTTGGAGCCCACCGCTACCCAGAGCGCTGGTAGCGGGCCGTGTTGCTGCGCGACTCAGCGAGGTTCCAGTGCCCCGCTGGGGCCCGCCACTGCCGCGCGACGTGGTGGCCTCCAGGATCGCTCACCGCCTGTTTCCACCGGAGCCGACCAGCGACGAGGAGACCAAGGACAACGACAGCCAAGACCAGCCGGCGACCGAGATGGACGTGGACGCCGGCGCGGTCGGCGAGTGGCTGCTGCGCTTCGACGGCGCCTGCCGCGCCAATCCTGGCCCAGGCGGAGCCGGCGCGGCATTGTTCAAGCCCGACGGCCCTGTGGTGTGGACTTGCTCCCACTACATGCCGAGCAGCAGCGAAACCAACAACACCGCCGAGTACACGGCGCTGCTGCTCGGCACGCGAGCCGCCGCCGACCACGGAGCCACGACACTGCGAGTGGAGGGCGACAGCACCCTGGTGATTCAACAGGTGCGCGGCATCTTCGCCACGAGGAGCGCCTCCCTCCGCTGCCTTCGTGACCAAGTCAAGCTGGAGCTGGCGCGAGTGGGGAGCTTTTCGCTCCACCACATCGACCGCCAAGCCAACGCCCATGCCGACCGCCTCGCCAACCGAGCCCTCGACCTCCAGCGGACAGTGTCGGAGTGCGGCACCCACACCGACGGTGCCGGCTGCACGCGCACGGCCACCGCCGATACGACTTCGTCGCCGGACCAGCAGCCGCCCCGCGCCCCGCTCCCACAGCCCACCGCCGACATTGAGATGGAGGACCCGGACGACGACGACCTCGCCGACACCGACGACGGCGAGGTCTACGCGACCATGCGCGTTGGTCCGGGCGCCACCCCACAGCGCCGGCCCCGCCTCCGACTCCGCAAGCTGTCCGACGACGAAGACGAAGCCGCGCGCGCGATGGTCGAGCGGCTCGGAGCGTCGCTAGCGGCCAAGATCACCGACGCCGGTGACTGGGATACGGCGGAGGGCTACATCACGGCCCTCCCGCATCTTCTGTACGACAAACTGCAGCCGTACACCCAGGCCCAGCGCCGCTCCGAGCCCCGTGCCCAGCGCCAGCAGCAGCAGGCACCACGCCACCAGCGCGACCATCGCCAGCAGGATCAGCAGCAGGAGCGGGGGCAGGAGCAGCGCCAGGACGGCCATGAGGGCACGCGGGCGAGACGACGACGGCGACGACGCCGCGGACGCTCGGGCGCAGCCAACAAGCAACGACGCCAGCGGCCACCCCGGGTGACTCGACACCACCGCGAACATCGCCTCGACGAGGCACTGGATGACCTCCACGCGGTGGAGCGCTCCGCCCCCAGCGACCGCACCGCCGTCCGCCGGGCACGCCGCCGCGTCGGCCGCGTCAACTCGGCCATCGAACAGCAGCGCCTCCGCCACCGCTTCGACACAGATGAGAAGGCGTGTGTCGACGACATCCTGGCGAAGGCGCGAGCGACGCGAGAGGCAGCGAGGAGCACGGACCCCGTCGGCGGCCCACGTGCAGGACCAGCGACGCCAACAGCGGGCAGCGCGGACGACGGCACCTGTCCCATCTTGGGCGAAGACCTCTGGCGGTTCTTCGACGGCGTCAACACGCCGCGCCAGGAGTTCGTCCCGGACGCCCCCGTGGGCGCCGCCTTCCGCTCAGCGCTGGCGCGCCTACCGACCGCGACTCGTTGCAAGCAGCTGCTGACGGAAGCGCCGACGGCCGACGAAGTTGAAGACCAGCTGCAGCACGTTCGGGGCGCATCCAGCCCCGGACTCGACGGCGTCGGGTACGACGTGTACCAGCACTTCGCGGCGCAGCTCCTGCCGGTCCTGACTGCGGCGTTCAAGGCATGCTGGACGGCGAAGAAGGTGCCCCAGAGCTGGAAGCTCGGGGTGGTGCGGCTGCTCTACAAGAAGGGCGCGCGCGAGGACCCGGCGAACTGGAGGCCCATCTGCCTCCAGCAAGCCATTTACAAGCTTTACACGGGGCTCCTCGCGCGGCGGCTGGTGCGTTGGCTGGATGCCAACGACCGTCACGCCCCAGGCCAGAAGGGCTTCCGAGCGGTGAACGGCTGCGGGGAGCACAACTTCCTCGCAGCCACGCTCGTCGACCAAGCCCGCCGCAAACGCCGCACCCTCTTCGAAGTCTGGTATGACTTTCGCAACGCGTTCGGCAGCGTGCCGTTCGCGTTACTGTGGGACGCGCTGGTGCGACTCGGCGTGCCTGACGACTACGTCCGCATGTGCAAGGGGCTCTACGAGAGTGCAGCGTTCGTCGTCGGGAACGCCGCCGACGGCACGACGGACCCGATCTCGCTGCGGGTGGGCGTCTTCCAAGGGTGCCCACTGAGCCCCCAGCTCTTCAACGCCGCCATCAGTCCGCTGCTCTTCGCACTGCAGCGGCTGCCGGCTACGGGCGTGCAGCTGTCGGCTGATGACTGCCCCGGTGCCTCGGCCTATGCCGACGACCTCAAGGTCTTCAGCGGCACCGAGGACGGCATCAAGCGACAGCACGCGCTCGTGGCCGACTTCTTGCGCTGGACCGGCATGGCGGCGAACCCCAACAAGTGCTGCACCATGTCGGTCCAGCGCGACGGACGCGGCGTGCTCAAGACCGAAGACCTCCAGCTGGACCTGGATGGCACGCCGATCCCCGCGCTGTCGATGAGCGCTTCGTATACCTACCTGGGGATCGGCGATGGCTTCGATCACGTGCGCCGCCGCGTCGAGCTCGCCCCAGCACTCAAGCAGCTCAAGGACGACGCGACGGCGCTGCTGCAGTCGGGCCTCGCCCCGTGGCAGGTGGTGAAGGCGGTGAAGACGTATCTCTACCCCCGGGTAGAGTACGCTCTCCGCCACCTCCGCCCCTTCCAGCAGCAGCTCGAGGGCTTCGACCGCCATCTCGCGCGCGGCCTCCGCCACCTCCTGCAGCTGCCGAACAACGCCACGGCGGAGTGCTTCTACGCGCCGGTGTCGCGCGGCGGACTGGGCCTGCTGCCACTGACGGAGCTGCACGCAGCGCTCCAAGTCGCGCACGGATGGCAGATGCTGAACTCGAAGGACCCTGCCGTCCGGCGCATCGCGCGCGTGCAGCTCCGGCAGATCGCCGACGCGCGCCACCGGATCGACAGCCGCGCGTGGGAGGGGCGCGACGAGGAGTTGTGCGAGCTGCTGCTCAACTCGCAGCTCGGGACGTCTCCCGACGCGCCACCGAAGCGCCGTAATGGTGACATCGGTTCGCTTTGGGTCGACGTCCAGCGCCACCTCCGCACGCTCGGCCTCAAGCTCGCGACCGCGCCGGCGTGCACGGACACCGACTCCGAGGCGGCCACGTTGCAGCTCCGCGTGCCGCACCACGACAAGTGGCTGGATCACCGCACGGTCCTGCGGCACGTGAAGCTGCACATCAAGCACAGACACTGGTCCAAGTGGGCGGCCATGCGTGACCAAGGGAAGACGGCGCGCACGCATGGGGGCGCAGGTAGCGGCTTCCTCACACGGCCGAGAGGCATGTGGGAAGCCGACTACCGCTTCGCGGTGGCCGCTCGCTTGAACCAGCTCGACACGCACAGCGTGCTGAAGCGCCGGCGTCTCCGGGCCCACGACCACTGCAGGCAGCCGGGCTGCTCCCGGGCGGAGACGCTGGCGCATGTGCTCAACCACTGCCCGGGCACCATGGACGCGGTCCGCGGCCGCCACGACGACGCGCTCAAGACGATCGAGCGCGCGCTCATCGCGTCGTCGGGCGACCGCCAAGACCGCGTTGAGCTCCGGGTCAACCAGACTGTGCCCTCGCTCGCCGGCCCCGCGCTACGGCCCGACCTCCAGCTCTTCAACCACACCAAGAAGACGGTGGCGGTGGTCGACCTGGCCGTGGCGTTCGAGGAGCAGGCGAACGACGACCCGGAGAGCTCGGCGCTGGCACGAATCGCCGCGCACAAGCGCGCGAAGTATGCCGGCATTAAAGCGGCACCTCGAGCGCCAAGGGTGGAAAGTCCACCTCTCGGCGCTCGTGTATGGCTCGCTCGGCGCGGTGCCGGCTGGCAACCACAAGGTGTTCACCGAGCACCTTGGGTTGCTCAAGCGGGATGCGAAGCGGCTGGACCGGCAGCTCTCGGTGGCGTGCATCCAGTCCAGCCGCCGCATCTGGAACCTGCACTGCAGCCAGCACCGCGCCCGCCAACAGACGCAGCGACCGCATCAAGGCACAAGGGGTAGTCGGGCGACGGAGACCGGGGGGACTCCGTCGCACACCGGCCGCCACTAGACGGCAACCAGGCCCATTGCGGCCGACAGGGCCACACCCATGTAGGGAACCGCCCTTGGAAACCCTGTCCCGGTGCACATGGTCCGACCCCGAACCGGTGCAACCTACACACAACTTACACACCAAATAGGGACTCCCAGGTAGTAACTCCCAGGATGTAACGGATCAACCGGCAGGTAATAAAACACACTTTCTGTTCTAATCAGTGTGAAAACTGGTTTCCCGACTTTCAGTTGGGTCTTTTTCACATTCATTTTTGGAACTACTGTATTTAGTTAGCTTGCTAGCTATTTGCGGTACGGTTTCCGGGGGCTTTCACCTCTCCCCCGCGAGGCCAACTACATTCTTGTTCTTATCTATCTTTTCTTTCTTTCTTCTCCTTTTCCGGCCCTTCACCAACGCATCGCCGTATGCGCTTCTGGTGGCCGGATTGGTAGCCCCGGGAGCGCTCTCCGTCTTCGGACAGCGAGTGCTCCACGGCCAGCCACTCCAGCCTCGCCAGCGACGCGTCTTTCTATAGCGCGGCCAGCGACGGGGTTGGAGCGGTTGCGCAGGCGACCGCCCGGGCGGATCCGCTAGGGCTGGGGTTACGCATTGTGGACCCGCCCGCCCCTTGTTTTGGGCTCGGCCGAGCCCGAAATGGACCCCGCCGACCCTCCACGCGCGCTGCCGCTGCTTGGCACTGGCGCGGCCGTTGGCGCTGCAACTTCGGGCACGGGTTCAGGACCCGCCGCGCCCATTGCGCGCCAACCGACTGCAGGGCTCGAGCCCGCTGGCGACCAAGCCAGCCCCCGGTCCTCGAGCGCGACCTCGCGTCGTTTCGAGGATCGGACAGCGGGCGGACGGTCCACCCTTCCGTCCGCCCGCTCAGATCGAGCCCCCCGCATGCAGCTCTCGCCCCCTGGCCGGCCGGGCCCCGCTGCCGCCGCCGCCTACGCCGCCCCCGACGCCGCGCCGACCCCCCACGCGCGCCGTTCGGCTGCCCAAGGCCCTCCGCCGCCGCTCCGCCTCTCCGCGCGCCCCAGCTGCCCGCCAGTGATGTTGGCCGACCCGGCAGGGCGGCCGGCAGGCTGCCCGATTGGGTAGCGCCTGGGGCGGCGCTTGCAGAAGCCACTGCGCGGGCCCTGGCGGTCCGCCACGGGCCCAGCGACTCGGACGACGGCGACAGCGAGGACGACGGCGACTCCCCCGGCCCTGCCGCCGCCGGCAGGAGCCCCCAAGACCCCGCCAGTGTGCTGCCTCGACCCGGCAGGGCGGGCGGCATGCTGCCCGCTGGGCGAGCGCTAGCAGCCCTGCCGGTTTGCGCTCCTGCGGCCTGCCACGCAGCCCTCGAGCATCACGACGACGCAGACGGCTACGCCGCCGCCGCTACGCCCCGCCCCGACCCCGCGAGCGTGTTGCCTCGACCCGACAGGGCGGGCGGCATGCTCGCCGACTCTGAGTGCCTGGCGCGGCCTCCAGCCTCCTCTTCGCCCCGCTCTTCGAGCCCGGCTGCGGCTGCTGCCACATCACAGGTCGCTGCAGCCGCAGCCACCCACGCAGCACCTTCTGCTGCTCGCGCCGCTTCAGAGCACCGCGGGTGCGCTGCGCCGAGCCAAGACCACGCAATTCAGGCGCGCGCGCCCACGGAGCTCAGTTCAAGCGACGCGATCAGCAGCGAGGACAGCTGCACGCAGGCACGCAGTTGCGGGGACGACGGCGACGACGGTGCACGTGATGACCAACACAGCGACGTCGCCGCCGCCCCCATGGACGTCGACCAAGATGCGAGGCGGCCGACAGTGGGGTCACAGCCGCTGTCACCGCCTCCCGTCCTGCGCATCGAGTGGTAAGCGTCGACGTCTCAACGACGTCGACGACGAAGACACCCGCGAGCTGGCCGAGCTCCTGCTTGAGGAGGAGGACGAGGCTGGGGACCAAGCTCCAGCGCCTAGGCTATCCGCGGCCAGCGCTCGCCCGACCTCCGTCCTCTCCGTGTACGCGCACAATGCGCAGCGCTTCCAGTGCACGCTGTGCACGTACACGGCCGCTAGCTTCGCGTCGCTCAAGCGACACTGGGACTCCAGGCACCGCCGCACCGCCTTCCTCGACCGGTTCTCGGCGGGATGTGCGTGCGGCGTGCCCTTCGCGTCGAGGCTGGCTGTTGCGAACCACGCACATGCGTGCGCCAGCCTCAACAGCACAATTTCGGCATAGTGGCTGCGCCGGCAGCAGGGGAATTGAGCCCCACTGCTGGCGCAGACAACGCCACCGTCACGGCGGCCATCGTCTCGCCCGACTCCCCCCGCCAAGACCCCCCGGAGCTCGCAGCGTCCCCCCGCTAGCGAGCTCCACCCATGTTGCCGGCCAGGACCAAGACCACGCCGAGCAACAAACCCGCGCGCGTTGGAGCCCACCGCTACCCAGAGCGCTGGTAGCGGGCCGTGTTGCTGCGCGACTCAGCGAGGTTCCAGTGCCCCGCTGGGGCCCGCCACTGCCGCGCGACGTGGTGGCCTCCAGGATCGCTCACCGCCTGTTTCCACCGGAGCCGACCAGCGACGAGGAGACCAAGGACAACGACAGCCAAGACCAGCCGGCGACCGAGATGGACGTGGACGCCGGCGCGGTCGGCGAGTGGCTGCTGCGCTTCGACGGCGCCTGCCGCGCCAATCCTGGCCCAGGCGGAGCCGGCGCGGCATTGTTCAAGCCCGACGGCCCTGTGGTGTGGACTTGCTCCCACTACATGCCGAGCAGCAGCGAAACCAACAACACCGCCGAGTACACGGCGCTGCTGCTCGGCACGCGAGCCGCCGCCGACCACGGAGCCACGACACTGCGAGTGGAGGGCGACAGCACCCTGGTGATTCAACAGGTGCGCGGCATCTTCGCCACGAGGAGCGCCTCCCTCCGCTGCCTTCGTGACCAAGTCAAGCTGGAGCTGGCGCGAGTGGGGAGCTTTTCGCTCCACCACATCGACCGCCAAGCCAACGCCCATGCCGACCGCCTCGCCAACCGAGCCCTCGACCTCCAGCGGACAGTGTCGGAGTGCGGCACCCACACCGACGGTGCCGGCTGCACGCGCACGGCCACCGCCGATACGACTTCGTCGCCGGACCAGCAGCCGCCCCGCGCCCCGCTCCCACCGCCCACCGCCGACATTGAGATGGAGGACCCGGACGACGACGACCTCGCCGACACCGACGACGGCGAGGTCTACGCGACCATGCGCGTTGGTCCGGGCGCCACCCCACAGCGCCGGCCCCGCCTCCGACTCCGCAAGCTGTCCGACGACGAAGACGAAGCCGCGCGCGCGATGGTCGAGCGGCTCGGAGCGTCGCTAGCGGCCAAGATCACCGACGCCGGTGACTGGGATACGGCGGAGGGCTACATCACGGCCCTCCCGCATCTTCTGTACGACAAACTGCAGCCGTACACCCAGGCCCAGCGCCGCTCCGAGCCCCGTGCCCAGCGCCAGCAGCAGCAGGCACCACGCCACCAGCGCGACCATCGCCAGCAGGATCAGCAGCAGGAGCGGGGGCAGGAGCAGCGCCAGGACGGCCATGAGGGCACGCGGGCGAGACGACGACGGCGACGACGCCGCGGACGCTCGGGCGCAGCCAACAAGCAACGACGCCAGCGGCCACCCCGGGTGACTCGACACCACCGCGAACATCGCCTCGACGAGGCACTGGATGACCTCCACGCGGTGGAGCGCTCCGCCCCCAGCGACCGCACCGCCGTCCGCCGGGCACGCCGCCGCGTCGGCCGCGTCAACTCGGCCATCGAACAGCAGCGCCTCCGCCACCGCTTCGACACAGATGAGAAGGCGTGTGTCGACGACATCCTGGCGAAGGCGCGAGCGACGCGAGAGGCAGCGAGGAGCACGGACCCCGTCGGCGGCCCACGTGCAGGACCAGCGACGCCAACAGCGGACAGCGCGGACGACGGCACCTGTCCCATCTTGGGCGAAGACCTCTGGCGGTTCTTCGACGGCGTCAACACGCCGCGCCAGGAGTTCGTCCCGGACGCCCCCGTGGGCGCCGCCTTCCGCTCAGCGCTGGCGCGCCTACCGACCGCGACTCGTTGCAAGCAGCTGCTGACGGAAGCGCCGACGGCCGACGAAGTTGACGACCAGCTGCAGCACGTTCGGGGCGCATCCAGCCCCGGACTCGACGGCGTCGGGTACGACGTGTACCAGCACTTCGCGGCGCAGCTCCTGCCGGTCCTGACTGCGGCGTTCAAGGCATGCTGGACGGCGAAGAAGGTGCCCCAGAGCTGGAAGCTCGGGGTGGTGCGGCTGCTCTACAAGAAGGGCGCGCGCGAGGACCCGGCGAACTGGAGGCCCATCTGCCTCCAGCAAGCCATTTACAAGCTTTACACGGGGCTCCTCGCGCGGCGGCTGGTGCGTTGGCTGGATGCCAACGACCGTCACGCCCCAGGCCAGAAGGGCTTCCGAGCGGTGAACGGCTGCGGGGAGCACAACTTCCTCGCAGCCACGCTCGTCGACCAAGCCCGCCGCAAACGCCGCACCCTCTTCGAAGTCTGGTATGACTTTCGCAACGCGTTCGGCAGCGTGCCGTTCGCGTTACTGTGGGACGCGCTGGTGCGACTCGGCGCGCCTGACGACTACGTCCGCATGTGCAAGGGGCTCTACGAGAGTGCAGCGTTCGTCGTCGGGAACGCCGCCGACGGCACGACGGACCCGATCTCGCTGCGGGTGGGCGTCTTCCAAGGGTGCCCACTGAGCCCCCAGCTCTTCAACGCCGCCATCAGTCCGCTGCTCTTCGCACTGCAGCGGCTGCCGGCTACGGGCGTGCAGCTGTCGGCTGATGACTGCCCCGGTGCCTCGGCCTATGCCGACGACCTCAAGGTTTTCAGCGGCACCGAGGACGGCATCAAGCGACAGCACGCGCTCGTGGCCGACTTCTTGCGCTGGACCGGCATGGCGGCGAACCCCAACAAGTGCTGCACCATGTCGGTCCAGCGCGACGGACGCGGCGTGCTCAAGACCGAAGACCTCCAGCTGGACCTGGATGGCACGCCGATCCCCGCGCTGTCGATGAGCGCTTCGTATACCTACCTGGGGATCGGCGATGGCTTCGATCACGTGCGCCGCCGCGTCGAGCTCGCCCCAGCACTCAAGCAGCTCAAGGACGACGCGACGGCGCTGCTGCAGTCGGGCCTCGCCCCGTGGCAGGTGGTGAAGGCGGTGAAGACGTATCTCTACCCCCGGGTAGAGTACGCTCTCCGCCACCTCCGCCCCTTCCAGCAGCAGCTCGAGGGCTTCGACCGCCATCTCGCGCGCGGCCTCCGCCACCTCCTGCAGCTGCCGAACAACGCCACGGCGGAGTGCTTCTACGCGCCGGTGTCGCGCGGCGGACTGGGCCTGCTGCCACTGACGGAGCTGCACGCAGCGCTCCAAGTCGCGCACGGATGGCAGATGCTGAACTCGAAGGACCCTGCCGTCCGGCGCATCGCGCGCGTGCAGCTCCGGCAGATCGCCGACGCGCGCCACCGGATCGACAGCCGCGCGTGGGAGGGGCGCGACGAGGAGTTGTGCGAGCTGCTGCTCAACTCGCAGCTCGGGACGTCTCCCGACGCGCCACCGAAGCGCCGTAATGGTGACATCGGTTCGCTTTGGGTCGACGTCCAGCGCCACCTCCGCACGCTCGGCCTCAAGCTCGCGACCGCGCCGGCGTGCACGGACACCGGCTCCGAGGCGGCCACGTTGCAGCTCCGCGTGCCGCACCACGACAAGTGGCTGGATCACCGCACGGTCCTGCGGCACGTGAAGCTGCACATCAAGCACAGACACTGGTCCAAGTGGGCGGCCATGCGTGACCAAGGGAAGACGGCGCGCACGCATGGGGGCGCAGGTAGCGGCTTCCTCACACGGCCGAGAGGCATGTGGGAAGCCGACTACCGCTTCGCGGTGGCCGCTCGCTTGAACCAGCTCGACACGCACAGCGTGCTGAAGCGCCGGCGTCTCCGGGCCCACGACCACTGCAGGCAGCCGGGCTGCTCCCGGGCGGAGACGCTGGCGCATGTGCTCAACCACTGCCCGGGCACCATGGACGCGGTCCGCGGCCGCCACGACGACGCGCTCAAGACGATCGAGCGCGCGCTCATCGCGTCGTCGGGCGACCGCCAAGACCGCGTTGAGCTCCGGGTCAACCAGACTGTGCCCTCGCTCGCCGGCCCCGCGCTACGGCCCGACCTCCAGCTCTTCAACCACACCAAGAAGACGGTGGCGGTGGTCGACCTGGCCGTGGCGTTCGAGGAGCAGGCGAACGACGACCCGGAGAGCTCGGCGCTGGCACGAATCGCCGCGCACAAGCGCGCGAAGTATGCCGGCATTAAGCGGCACCTCGAGCGCCAAGGGTGGAAAGTCCACCTCTCGGCGCTCGTGTATGGCTCGCTCGGCGCGGTGCCGGCTGGCAACCACAAGGTGTTCACCGAGCACCTTGGGTTGCTCAAGCGGGATGCGAAGCGGCTGGACCGGCAGCTCTCGGTGGCGTGCATCCAGTCCAGCCGCCGCATCTGGAACCTGCACTGCAGCCAGCACCGCGCCCGCCAACAGACGCAGCGACCGCATCAAGGCACAAGGGGTAGTCGGGCGACGGAGACCGGGGGGACTCCGTCGCACACCGGCCGCCACTAGACGGCAACCAGGCCCATTGCGGCCGACAGGGCCACACCCATGTAGGGAACCGCCCTTGGAAACCCTGTCCCGGTGCACATGGTCCGACCCCGAACCGGTGCAACCTACACACAACTTACACACCAAATAGGGACTCCCAGGTAGTAACTCCCAGGATGTAACGGATCAACCGGCAGGTAATAAAACACACTTTCTGTTCTAATCAGTGTGAAAACTGGTTTCCCGACTTTCAGTTGGGTCTTTTTCACATTCATTTTTGGAACTACTGTATTTAGTTAGCTTGCTAGCTATTTGCGGTACGGTTTCCGGGGGCTTTCACCTCTCCCCCGCGAGGCCAACTACATTCTTGTTCTTATCTATCTTTCTTTCTTCTTCTCCTTTTCCGGCCCTTCACCAACGCATCGCCGTATGCGCTTCTGGTGGCCGGATTGGCAGCCCCGGGAGCGCTCTCCGTCTTCGGACAGCGAGTGCTCCACGGCCAGCCACTCCAGCCTCGCCAGCGACGCGTCTTTCTATAGCGCGGCCAGCGACGGGGCTGGAGCGGCTGCGCAGGCGACCGCCCGGGCGGATCCGCTAGGGCTGGGGTTACGCATTGTGGACCCGCCCGCCCCCGTTTTGGGCTCGGCCGAGCCCGAAATGGACCCCGCCGACCCTCCACGCGCGCTGCCGCTGCTCGGCACCGGCGCGGCCGTTGGCGCTGCAACTTCGGGCACGGGTCCAGGACCCGCCGCGCCCATTGCGCGCCAACCGACTGCAGGGCTCGAGCCCGCTGGCGACCAAGCCAGCCCCCGGTCCTCGAGCGCGACCTCGCGTCGTTTCGAGGATCGGACAGCGGGCGGACGGTCCACCCTTCCGTCCGCCCGCTCAGATCGAGCCCCCCCGCATGCAGCCTCGCCCCCTGGCCGGCCGGGCCCCGCCGCCGCCGCCGCCTACGCCGCCCCCGACGCCGCGCCGACCCCCCACGCGCGCCGTTCGGCTGCCCAAGGCCCCTCCGCCGCCGCTCCGCCTCTCCGCGCGCCCCAGCTGCCCGCCAGTGATGTTGGCCGACCCGGCAGGGCGGCCGGCAGGCTGCCCGATTGGGTAGCGCCTGGGGCGGCGCTTGCAGCAGCCACTGCGCGGGCCCTGGCGGTCCGCCACGGGCCCAGCGACTCGGACGACGGCGACAGCGAGGACGACGGCGACTCCCCCGGCCCTGCCGCCGCCGGCAGGAGCCCCCAAGACCCCGCCAGTGTGCTGCCTCGACCCGGCAGGGCGGGCGGCATGCTGCCCGCTGGGCGAGCGCTAGCAGCCCCGCCGGCTCGCGCTCCTGCGGCCTGCCACGCAGCCCTCGAGCATCACGACGACGCAGACGGCTACGCCGCCGCCGCTACGCCCCGCCCCGACCCCGACCCCGACCCCGCGAGCGTGTTGCCTCGACCCGACAGGGCGGGCGGCATGCTCGCCGACTCTGGAGTGCCCGGCGCGGCCTCCAGCCTCCTCTTCGCCCCGCCTTCGAGCCCGGCTGCGGCTGCTGCCACATCACAGGTCGCTGCAGCCGCAGCCACCCACGCAGCACCTTCTGCTGCTCGCGCCGCTTCAGAGCACCGCGGGCGCGCTGCGCCGAGCCAAGACCACGCAATTCAGGCGCGCGCGCCCACGGAGCTCAGTTCAAGCGACGCGATCAGCAGCGAGGACAGCTGCACGCAGGCACGCAGCTGCGGGGACGACGGCGACGACGGTGCACGTGATGACCAACACAGCGACGTCGCCGCCGCCCCCATGGACGTCGACCAAGATGCGAGGCGGCCGACAGTGGGGTCACAGCCGCTGTCACCGCCTCCCTGTCCTGCGCATCGGCGGCAAGCGTCGACGTCTCAACGACGTCGACGACGAAGACACCCGCGAGCTGGCCGAGCTCCTGCTTGAGGAGGAGGACGAGGCTGGGGACCAAGCTCCAGCGCCTAGGCTATCCGCGGCCAGCGCTCGCCCGACCTCCGTCCTCTCCGTGTACGCGCACAATGCGCAGCGCTTCCAGTGCACGCTGTGCACGTACACGGCCGCCAGCTTCGCGTCGCTCAAGCGACACCGGGACTCCAGGCACCGCCGCACCGCCTTCCTCGACCGGTTCTCGGCGGGATGTGCGTGCGGCGTGCCCTTCGCGTCGAGGCTGGCTGCTGCGAACCACGCACATGAGTGCGCCAGCCTCAACAGCACAACTTCGGCAGCGGCTGCGCCGGCAGCAGGGGAATTGAGCCCCACTGCTGGCGCAGACAACGCCACCGTCACGGCGGCCATCGTCTCGCCCGACTCCCCCCGCCAAGACCCCCCGGAGCTCGCAGCGTCCCCCCCGCTAGCGAGCTCCACCCATGTTGCCGGCCAGGACCAAGACCACGCCGAGCAACAAACCCGCGCGCGTTGGAGCCCACCGCTACCCAGAGCGCTGGTAGCGGGCCGTGTTGCTGCGCGACTCAGCGAGGTTCCAGTGCCCCGCTGGGGCCCGCCACTGCCGCGCGACGTGGTGGCCTCCAGGATCGCTCACCGCCTGTTTCCACCGGAGCCGACCAGCGACGAGGAGACCAAGGACAACGACAGCCAAGACCAGCCGGCGACCGAGATGGACGTGGACGCCGGCGCGGTCGGCGAGTGGCTGCTGCGCTTCGACGGCGCCTGCCGCGCCAATCCTGGCCCAGGCGGAGCCGGCGCGGCATTGTTCAAGCCCGACGGCCCTGTGGTGTGGACTTGCTCCCACTACATGCCGAGCAGCAGCGAAACCAACAACACCGCCGAGTACACGGCGCTGCTGCTCGGCACGCGAGCCGCCGCCGACCACGGAGCCACGACACTGCGAGTGGAGGGCGACAGCACCCTGGTGATTCAACAGGTGCGCGGCATCTTCGCCACGAGGAGCGCCTCCCTCCGCTGCCTTCGTGACCAAGTCAAGCTGGAGCTGGCGCGAGTGGGGAGCTTTTCGCTCCACCACATCGACCGACAAGCCAACGCCCATGCCGACCGCCTCGCCAACCGAGCCCTCGACCTCCAGCGGACAGTGTCGGAGTGCGGCACCCACACCGACGGTGCCGGCTGCACGCGCACGGCCACCGCCGATACGACTTCGTCGCCGGACCAGCAGCCGCCCCGCGCCCCGCTCCCACCGCCCACCGCCGACATTGAGATGGAGGACCCGGACGACGACGACCTCGCCGACACCGACGACGGCGAGGTCTACGCGACCATGCGCGTTGGTCCAGGCGCCACCCCACAGCGCCGGCCCCGCCTCCGACTCCGCAAGCTGTCCGACGACGAAGACGAAGCCGCGCGCGCGATGGTCGAGCGGCTCGGAGCGTCGCTAGCGGCCAAGATCACCGACGCCGGTGACTGGGATACGGCGGAGGGCTACATCACGGCCCTCCCGCATCTTCTGTACGACAAACTGCAGCCGTACACCCAGGCCCAGCGCCGCTCCGAGCCCCGTGCCCAGCGCCAGCAGCAGCAGGCACCACGCCACCAGCGCGACCATCGCCAGCAGGATCAGCAGCAGGAGCGGGGGCAGGAGCAGCGCCAGGACGGCCATGAGGGCACGCGGGCGAGACGACGACGGCGACGACGCCGCGGACGCTCGGGCGCAGCCAACAAGCAACGACGCCAGCGGCCACCCCGGGTGACTCGACACCACCGCGAACATCGCCTCGACGAGGCACTGGATGACCTCCACGCGGTGGAGCGCTCCGCCCCCAGCGACCGCACCGCCGTCCGCCGGGCACGCCGCCGCGTCGGCCGCGTCAACTCGGCCATCGAACAGCAGCGCCTCCGCCACCGCTTCGACACAGATGAGAAGGCGTGTGTCGACGACATCCTGGCGAAGGCGCGAGCGACGCGAGAGGCAGCGAGGAGCACGGACCCCGTCGGCGGCCCACGTGCAGGACCAGCGACGCCAACAGCGGACAGCGCGGACGACGGCACCTGTCCCATCTTGGGCGAAGACCTCTGGCGGTTCTTCGACGGCGTCAACACGCCGCGCCAGGAGTTCGTCCCGGACGCCCCCGTGGGCGCCGCCTTCCGCTCAGCGCTGCCGCGCCTACCGACCGCGACTCGTTGCAAGCAGCTGCTGACGGAAGCGCCGACGGCCGACGAAGTTGAAGACCAGCTGCAGCACGTTCGGGGCGCATCCAGCCCCGGACTCGACGGCGTCGGGTACGACGTGTACCAGCACTTCGCGGCGCAGCTCCTGCCGGTCCTGACTGCGGCGTTCAAGGCATGCTGGACGGCGAAGAAGGTGCCCCAGAGCTGGAAGCTCGGGGTGGTGCGGCTGCTCTACAAGAAGGGCGCGCGCGAGGACCCGGCGAACTGGAGGCCCATCTGCCTCCAGCAAGCCATTTACAAGCTTTACACGGGGCTCCTCGCGCGGCGGCTGGTGCGTTGGCTGGATGCCAACGACCGTCACGCCCCAGGCCAGAAGGGCTTCCGAGCGGTGAACGGCTGCGGGGAGCACAACTTCCTCGCAGCCACGCTCGTCGACCAAGCCCGCCGCAAACGCCGCACCCTCTTCGAAGTCTGGTATGACTTTCGCAACGCGTTCGGCAGCGTGCCGTTCGCGTTACTGTGGGACGCGCTGGTGCGACTCGGCGCGCCTGACGACTACGTCCGCATGTGCAAGGGGCTCTACGAGAGTGCAGCGTTCGTCGTCGGGAACGCCGCCGACGGCACGACGGACCCGATCTCGCTGCGGGTGGGCGTCTTCCAAGGGTGCCCACTGAGCCCCCAGCTCTTCAACGCCGCCATCAGTCCGCTGCTCTTCGCACTGCAGCGGCTGCCGGCTACGGGCGTGCAGCTGTCGGCTGATGACTGCCCCGGTGCCTCGGCCTATGCCGACGACCTCAAGGTTTTCAGCGGCACCGAGGACGGCATCAAGCGACAGCACGCGCTCGTGGCCGACTTCTTGCGCTGGACCGGCATGGCGGCGAACCCCAACAAGTGCTGCACCATGTCGGTCCAGCGCGACGGACGCGGCGTGCTCAAGACCGAAGACCTCCAGCTGGACCTGGATGGCACGCCGATCCCCGCGCTGTCGATGAGCGCTTCGTATACCTACCTGGGGATCGGCGATGGCTTCGATCACGTGCGCCGCCGCGTCGAGCTCGCCCCAGCACTCAAGCAGCTCAAGGACGACGCGACGGCGCTGCTGCAGTCGGGCCTCGCCCCGTGGCAGGTGGTGAAGGCGGTGAAGACGTATCTCTACCCCCGGGTAGAGTACGCTCTCCGCCACCTCCGCCCCTTCCAGCAGCAGCTCGAGGGCTTCGACCGCCATCTCGCGCGCGGCCTCCGCCACCTCCTGCAGCTGCCGAACAACGCCACGGCGGAGTGCTTCTACGCGCCGGTGTCGCGCGGCGGACTGGGCCTGCTGCCACTGACGGAGCTGCACGCAGCGCTCCAAGTCGCGCACGGATGGCAGATGCTGAACTCGAAGGACCCTGCCGTCCGGCGCATCGCGCGCGTGCAGCTCCGGCAGATCGCCGACGCGCGCCACCGGATCGACAGCCGCGCGTGGGAGGGGCGCGACGAGGAGTTGTGCGAGCTGCTGCTCAACTCGCAGCTCGGGACGTCTCCCGACGCGCCACCGAAGCGCCGTAATGGTGACATCGGTTCGCTTTGGGTCGACGTCCAGCGCCACCTCCGCACGCTCGGCCTCAAGCTCGCGACCGCGCCGGCGTGCACGGACACCGGCTCCGAGGCGGCCACGTTGCAGCTCCGCGTGCCGCACCACGACAAGTGGCTGGATCACCGCACGGTCCTGCGGCACGTGAAGCTGCACATCAAGCACAGACACTGGTCCAAGTGGGCGGCCATGCGTGACCAAGGGAAGACGGCGCGCACGCATGGGGGCGCAGGTAGCGGCTTCCTCACACGGCCGAGAGGCATGTGGGAAGCCGACTACCGCTTCGCGGTGGCCGCTCGCTTGAACCAGCTCGACACGCACAGCGTGCTGAAGCGCCGGCGTCTCCGGGCCCACGACCACTGCAGGCAGCCGGGCTGCTCCCGGGCGGAGACGCTGGCGCATGTGCTCAACCACTGCCCGGGCACCATGGACGCGGTCCGCGGCCGCCACGACGACGCGCTCAAGACGATCGAGCGCGCGCTCATCGCGTCGTCGGGCGACCGCCAAGACCGCGTTGAGCTCCGGGTCAACCAGACTGTGCCCTCGCTCGCCGGCCCCGCGCTACGGCCCGACCTCCAGCTCTTCAACCACACCAAGAAGACGGTGGCGGTGGTCGACCTGGCCGTGGCGTTCGAGGAGCAGGCGAACGACGACCCGGAGAGCTCGGCGCTGGCACGAATCGCCGCGCACAAGCGCGCGAAGTATGCCGGCATTAAGCGGCACCTCGAGCGCCAAGGGTGGAAAGTCCACCTCTCGGCGCTCGTGTATGGCTCGCTCGGCGCGGTGCCGGCTGGCAACCACAAGGTGTTCACCGAGCACCTTGGGTTGCTCAAGCGGGATGCGAAGCGGCTGGACCGGCAGCTCTCGGTGGCGTGCATCCAGTCCAGCCGCCGCATCTGGAACCTGCACTGCAGCCAGCACCGCGCCCGCCAACAGACGCAGCGACCGCATCAAGGCACAAGGGGTAGTCGGGCGACGGAGACCGGGGGGGACTCCGTCGCACACCGGCCGCCACTAGACGGCAACCAGGCCCATTGCGGCCGACAGGGCCACACCCATGTAGGGAACCGCCCTTGGAAACCCTGTCCCGGTGCACATGGTCCGACCCCGAACCGGTGCAACCTACACACAACTTACACACCAAATAGGGACTCCCAGGTAGTAACTCCCAGGATGTAACGGATCAACCGGCAGGTAATAAAACACACTTTCTGTTCTAATCAGTGTGAAAACTGGTTTCCCGACTTTCAGTTGGGTCTTTTTCACATTCATTTTTGGAACTACTGTATTTAGTTAGCTTGCTAGCTATTTGCGGTACGGTTTCCGGGGGCTCTCACCTCTCCCCCGCGAGGCCAACTACATTCTTGTTCTTATCTATCTTTCTTTCTTCTTCTCCTTTTCCGGCCCTTCACCAACGCATCGCCGTATGCGCTTCTGGTGGCCGGATTGGCAGCCCCGGGAGCGCTCTCCGTCGTCCAGCCCACGAGCTTGCCGCTCATCATCGTGTTCACGCAGGAGAAGGCTCCCAACTAGACCGCGCTGGACGAGCATTTGTCGCACCCCTGGTACAAGGCGATGCGGGCCCCGTGGCTCGCTGCCGCGCAGCCGTTCCAGAATACCGCTGCCGTCGACCCCGGCCTCATTGTCGGACGTCGATGCGACATCCGGTCGCTGCTGCCCAAGTCGGTGATGAGCGGCACGCCGCACAACGGCGCGCTGTTCGAGCACGCGGTGTGGCAGTGCGCGCTCAATTCGCTGGTGGCTGCAACGGCGCCAAGACCCGCTTTTCGCCGGCGTTGACAAGATCAGCTTCGCGAGATTCTGGCCCCGCGCGAGTACGCTGTCGAACGAGTACTTCCAGGTGGTCCTGACCGAGACCTGGGCTGTGGTGTCGAAGATGGAGGTCAAGGCGGACGTGTACATGACGATCACGGATCTGGATCTACTGTCGGCGCTCGAGCTGATGGAGGCGGTGCAGCTGTTCGCGTCGGAGGAGAGCGTCTTCAAGCACGGGTCAAGGCTGACCACTTCAACACGAGCAGTTGCTAAGTAGTGTGGCGCGCGTATGTCCTAGTCTATGAGTAGCTGGCCATGCGTACTCTGCTGCAAGAGCGGTAGCTTAATTCAATCAAAGTTGTATGATCAAGTTATTGCATATCCTTAAAAAAAGAAGTACATGTAGTTGCTCGTGGTTGTGTGTGATCCGGCATCTTGAGGCACCGACTAGTCGTTGTCCGGCGCTGAAAGCCAAACTAAGCTCACTCGTGACGCTCCCGACCACTGCAGTCAATTTCTTGCTGCAGCAGCCTCGTGTACAGTAACACAGGCTCCGGACAAACTTTAGTTTATCGAGTAAGAGCTCCCACAACTTGGATATTGTATACTCTATTACAGTGTAAGACAACCAAAATCCGGACGATTCCGGAGATAAGTTGGGACGGAATAAACCTACCCCTAATGAGAGTTGATTGGTTGAAATTAGGCAGTTGACACTCAAACGGAATAAATAAAATCGCTGATTGGCTACAGCTCATTCACGAACTAATGATAGGGGTCGGGTGTCCGGCAGAATAACACTTATCCTACAGTAAAAATCATGTTCCATTTCGCAAGCTACCCCACAACATCTCCGAGGTCTCAAGTCGCAAACGTCATGTCGGTCAAAGGATTCGTTTTTAAATCGTCACTGGCGCAGAATAAGCCTGCGAGCAAATTTCGCAACTTCTGCTGGTAAGATGATTGAAATTTATAACATCGCAAATACTGTACGTGGAACTGATCATGTATGTGTTGCTCCCTGGAGAGACGAACCGATATCACTTGTACATTTCGTACGCATGTCCATGGGCGTCTCGCTGCCTGAGCGCTCTGTACCTGAAAAGATTGGATGGTATCATTGGGTTGTCTGTGCTGCACCCGTTGATGCGGCGCACGCGGCCGGACGACGAGAAGGACACCCACACTGGGTGGACTTTTGTGGACCCTGCAACTACACCTTCTCTCTCTGGGCCGACGAGTTTTGGTTCGTACTCGTCCAAGGACTGCACCCCCGATCCGAGACTCGTACGAGAGATGCACGTCCGAGAAAACCGCCTACTCGGGGCCTTTGCTCTGGGACAAGAAGACAAACACCATCGTCTCGAACGATTCCGCGGGCATCGTGCGTATGCTCAACAGCGCGTTCAATGGTGCCTTCTAAGCTGGACCTGTACCCTGAAGAGCTCCGTTCCGAGATCGACGAGGTCAACGACTGGATCTACAACGACGTTGGCCACGGCGTGTACAAGTGCGGGTTTGCTGGGATGCAGGAGCTCTACGACGCCACTGTCGCCAACGTATTTGCCGGTCTGGATCGCGCCGAGAGGATTTTATCGGAGCACCGCTACCTCGTCGGCGACCGGTTCACGGAAGCCGACACTCGTCCGCTTCGACGAGGTGTACGCCGTCGCCAACAAGAAACTCATCGAGCAGTATCCGAACCTCAGCGACGTACGCACACGCACCCCCTCCAGCTCACCCTTGGTATTGTACTGTGACTAACTGCAATCTTGTGTATGTATGCTCAGAGTACGTCCGGGTCATCCATCTACCAGCTGCCTCGCATGGCGGAGACCGTCAACTTGCAGCACGTTAAGATCCACTACTACGGGTCTCACACTCACATGAACCCGTTCGGAATCATCCCGACAGGTCCGAACATTGACTTTACGCGTCCACACGACCGCGACCGATTCACGAACGCAATTCTGCCTGCGTTCGAGTAGCTCGCTCCTGTTTTCTTTTTCCAATTGACATACTCTACCTAAGCTTATGCTAAATAATTGTCACTTGAATCATGTTCTACCATTCTACCAATGCTAAATAATGGCAATGCACTTTGCAATTTACGTTTGCACGAAAGTTCGAGAACGCTCATGCCGTTCCGCCAGACGAATCCCAAGAAACCAAAAATCGCGAATGCGAACACGTGGAACTCGTCCGAAAATAATACCGAAATTAATATCATACAAACCTCAAGTGACCGGAGTTGCTGATAAAGCCACTTTAGGATTTCAATCTCGACGCGTCGAAGGCCGAGCCGGAAGATAACCAAGGAGTCATGCGCGTCGTGGGGCTCGTTGCGACCGCCATCTGCGCGCTCTGCGCCGTCAACGTACGTGCCTGCTGCACGCTGATCCAACCCGAGAGCTTGCGCCGTCTGATTCGATCTACACGCCAAGATATCTGCAATTCCGCATCTTACGCTAATTAATCTGTAAATATCTGTATTTTTTTACGTAATTCAGCACGCGGAGGCCAGCCAAGACAACGTGGCCAAAGTCCGCGTGGCGGCGGACAATGCGTTCGCCGGTGGAGACATGAAGGCGGTGCGGATAGCGGCAGAATTCTGCAGTTCCGGGGCAGAATTACGCTAATCTTGTGCTGTGGGCATAATTCTGCTTGCTTGCAGGCCATCTCGCTGCTGTCCAAGCTCATCGAGCTCGAGCCCAAGAACGAGCGCAACTTGTACAAGCGCTTCCGCGCCTACCTGAGCGAGCGCAAGTACTCGCACGCGCTGTCGGACTTGTCGTCGTCGCTGGACGTGAACCCCAAGTACAAGCAGGGAATGCTGCAGCGCGGCAAGCTGCTCATGATGCTGGGCCAGTGTGCAGAAGCCTCGCAGGACTTCCAGAACCTCGTCGAGTAGGGCTCACGCTGCAGATTTTTCTTACGTTGATTGATGCTGATTTTTTTTATTTTTTATCTTTATTTTTTTAAGGATGTATCCGAAGGATGCGGCGGGTGCTGAGCAGCTCGACAAGAGCAGGGAGTGTGCGGCTTATATTGACGAAGCGGAGCGTGCTCACAGTCGCGGAGACTACCAGTCGGCGTACGCGTACTTGACGCAGGTGCTGGAAGGCTCGGCCATCTCGAGCGTGCCGCTGCTGCTGGAGCGCGCACAGCTGAGCGTGTCGCTGCAGAACCCGTACGACGCTATTGCTGACCTCGGCACGATTCTCAAGCTGGATCCGTCGAATCTGATTGCGCTGCAGATGCGTGGCGAGGTGCTGTACTCGCTGGGAGACAAGCAGTCGCTGGAAGCGGCGCAGTCACACTTCCGACAGGGTCTGCACTCAGATCCTGAGCACAAGGGCATCAAAACGCTGTACAGGAGGCTGAAGAAGGTGCTGAAGTACGTGAACCGAGCGGAGGAAGCGATGCAGCGTGGAGCACATGCCGAAGCCGTGGAAGACTGGCAGTCAGCTTTGGACGTGGACCCGGACCATTCAGTAATGAACAAAGAGTTCTACCTGCAGCTGTGTACGAGCGAGCTGCATCTGAAGCATTTCTCAGAGGCACGCGACGCTTGTGAGAAGGCTGTGCATATCGATGATAATTTTGCCCAGGCATTCGCCAATCTAAGCGAAGCGCAAATTGGGCTCGAGCTGTACGAAGATGCCGTGCGATCAGCGAAGCGAGCTTCGGAGCTGGACGACTCGAGTCGCGACTTCAAGGAGAAGGTGGCCCAGGCCGAAGCAGCTCTCAAACAGAGCAAGACCAAGAACTACTACAAGATTCTGGGTGTGGCGCGCAACTCCGAGGCCAAGGAGATCAAGAAGGCATACCGAAAACAGGCACTTGAATGGCACCCGGACAAGCATACGGACAAGGATGACGCAGAGCGCGAGGCGGTGGAAAAGCGGTTCCACGATATCGCGGAGGCCTACGAGATTCTGTCGAACGAGGAGACGCGTGCAATGTACGACCGCGGCGAGGACGTCACAGGCAATCCGCAACAGCAGCAGCACCGCGGCAACCCCTTCAGCAATGCCCACTTTTTCCAGCAGGGTGGGCGCACCTTCCACTTCAACTTCGGAGGGTAGAAGCCCGTGGTAGAGTGTAGTACTGTAGTACGTAGTGCATGCTCTTCAGTACAGTGCGCACAACTGCAGCGACCACAGGTTTAAGTTCATCTGCTGGCAGCATATCGAGGATCTCTTCACTTGATCTCTTCCTGCAGCCCGGCCTGCAGCGCGTCCTTGAGCAGCTCGAGGGTCTCGATTTTGGTGGCCGCTTGCTCGCTCTCCTGCTGGCACTTCTCCAGCTGCGCCTTGGTGAACAGCTCGGGGTTCGATCTAAACGCTTTTCAAATACTCCGAAATTTATTTCAGAGCTAAGGAGGGATCCAGGCTCTACAAATTTGGCAATACTAACGTGAAACTTGACGTTACAATTTCCGACGCGGGATGGCGACACACTACGGGCGGCACCTGGAGCGGCTGCAGCGCGGCGAGCACCTGGAGGGCAACGCCGTGCTGGCGCTGTGCGAGCGCGTGAAGGACCTGCTGGTGGAGGACGATAACGTGGTGCGCGTGGCGTCGCCCGTGGCCGTGTGCGGCGACATCCACGGGCAGTTCCACGACCTGCTGGAGCTCTTCAAGCTGGCGGGGCAGGCGCCCGACACGAGCTACGTCTTCCTCGGGGACTTCGTGGACCGCGGCGCCATGAGCGTGGAGACCATTTCGCTGCTGTGCGTGCTCAAGGCCAGCTACCCGGAGCGCGTGACGCTGCTGCGCGGCAACCACGAGTCGCGCCAGACGACGCAGGTCTACGGCTTCCAGATCGAGTGCATGAAGAAGTACGAGGGCGACGCGCGCATCTACAAGGCCTTCATGGAGCTCTTCGACTTCCTGCCGCTGGGCGCGCTCATCGACGACCGCCTGCTGTGTCTGCACGGCGGCCTCAGCCCGGCGCTGCACCACCTGGACCAGCTGCGCATGCTCGACCGGTTCCAGGAGATCCCGCCCGACGGCATCTTCGCCGACATTGTGTGGTCCGACCCGGACCCCAAGACGCTCGGGTTCCACATGGTGAGGCGCTGGCAAAGAGGGGTAATGAGACCGGGTGGCTGATGGTGTTGCTTGCTTGCTTGTTATTGTTGTTGTTGGTTGCTATCGGGGCAGTCGCCGAGAGGAGCGGGCTACATCTTCGGGGAGGACGTGGTGGAGAAGTTCCTGCACATGAACAAGCTGGGCCACATGGCGAGAGCGCACCAGTTGTGCATGGAAGGCTACCAGGTGCTCTTCAGAGAAACGTTCTCGACAGTCTGGAGCGCGCCCAACTACTGCCACCGCTTTGGCAACTTGGCGGCGGTCATGGCTGTTGATGATCACCTTGAGGTGGGCGTTATCATGGTTTGCTTTGTGGTCAGGACGAGTGCTGAGTGTTGTTTTGTTGCTGCCTGCCACAGCGCACGTATAAGACGTTCAAAGAGGCACCGTCGTCCAGGAACATTGGCGTCTTGGACAGCAAGGGCACGAGCTCGGACGCCATCGATGCCGGCTACTTCACGTAAGTTGAATTCGATGGAACGATACATGCAACGAGAACGAAGAGAAGAGAAGGGTCGATAGATTTTGTACGGTAAGCTTACTGGAATGGAGTAATGCACGTAGACGTGGACAACTTCACTTAGTGATGCCGGCGCTTCTTGTCCTTGCGGGCTTTGGAGCGGCGCTTGTGGTCCTTCTTGGCCTTCTCATACGCTGCTGTGATCTGCTCCATTGTCTTCAAATGCAGCGGCTTCATTTTTGCCTTGACGCATTTGTCGATCTCCAGAGCGTCGTATACCACCACCGACTCTGGATAGTTGTAGAGCTGCGCATTGCTGATCATGAGATTGAAATCGGCTTCGAATTGTTCGTGCGATTCGTAGTAGTATTTGTCCAGGCGCATCTTGATGGTCACCAAGTCCATCGGATGCTTCACGATGCCGTAGTAGTCGGGGTAGTCAGCTGCAGATGGTTTCTCCATGTACAAGTCGGCCCGCAGACGCCCCGTAGGATCTTTAAGTTTGGTAACGGCCTCAAAGATTTTGCAGTAGTAATAACACAGCATCTTGCGTTCACGCCGTGAACCATCATCCTCGTTGGGGTTGTCCTCGTCGTCAACAGCAGCATCCACGAATTCTTCGTCCTCATCACGCTTACGTTTCGCTTGCTTGGAGCTCTTGGGACTATTCGCCGTTGCCTTCACCTCGTTCTCATCAATTCCGTCCTCACACATCTTAACAAACTCTGCGTCTGTAAACTGATCACGGTACGACATCTCCTTGCGCTTGCGCGGCTTGCCCGCCATGGTTTCCATGTCAAAGTTCCAGCTGTCCTTGTCGTGTTTCCCGGTGGCGATATCGTGTTCCATTACTTCATTCGCTTCGCGTAGCCAAGATGGAGCGTCCTTCTCTAACATCAGGCGAGAACGGGGAGTATGCGGGACATTGTATTGCTTGCAGTACTCCTGCCACTCCTTTGCTTCTCGGGCCTTTCGCTCCATGTCCAAACGGTGATACAAAGCGAGCTCTTCGTCGGTCAGCGCCATCATTTCGTTAATCTCGTCATCCAATAGAACGTTCGAAGAGTCGTCCTCACCGTGAGCAGCGTGTGCTGCCTCCTCCTGCTCCATCTTGATAAGGCTCTCGAGCATTGCACGCCGTTCTGCTTCCTTGGAGCGATTGTTAAACTTACCGGCCTCCACAACAAGATTGTTCATATTCATCTTGTCGGTAGCACGCGAAAGAATCTTCTCCTCCACAGGACTGTTAGTGACAAGTCTGAACACGCGAACCTCATTCTTCTGGCCAATACGATGCGCGCGATCCTGAGCTTGCGCATCCATGGCAGGGTTCCAGTCACTGTCGAAGATAATGACCGTGTCAGCGGTCGCGAGATTGAGTCCGAGGCCACCAGCACGCGTACTGAGAAGGAAGATAAAGAACGGCGAGTCCGGCGCGTTAAACATGAACATCCGCTGTTCACGTTCGTCAGCACTCGTAGAACCGTCCAGACGGAGGTAGCGGAAGCCACGATAGTTAAAATAGTCCTCCAGAACGTGCATCAACTGTGTCATCTGACTGAACATCAGCACGCGATGACCTGCAGCTTTCAGCTTCGGCAGCATGCGATCCAGCAACTCGAACTTGCCCGATGAACGGACTATATCAAAGTCAATTTGATACCCGTTTGTCTGGAAGAGATAAGGGTGGTTGCACACCTTGCGCAGCTGCATCAGCACGTTGGAAAGACCCTTCGATGTATACTTTGCTTTTCCCTTCTTTTTGCCTGAGCCATCTGTCGTCTCCATCAGCAACGCACCACCTTCTTGGATGCGTCGATACATGATTTTTTGCCAACCAGAGAGTTCACACTTCAGCACCTTCTCCACCTTATCCGGAAGCTGGTCGAGCACAGCGGACTTGACACGACGCAGCAGGAACGGGCGCAGAACCTGGTGCAGTCGATTAATGATAAGCATTCGCTCTTCGTCTGACAGCTCATTAGAGTCACCATTCCCAGAGAACTGCGAGAAAGGTTTGCTAAACCACTGCTCAAACGTATCAACGGACTCGAAAATCGTCGGAAGCAAGAAGTTTAGGAGGGCCCAGAGTTCCGGCAGACTATTCTGCAGCGGGGTACCTGTCAGCAACAGTCGGTTGCGCGACGTGTACATACTTCCGAGCGTCATAGCGAACTTGCTCTGTGCATTCTTCATGCGATGGCCCTCATCAACGATGATGTATTGCCAATCGTACTTGCGCAGCACATGCTTGTCCTTCATGATGTACTCGTACGTCGTCAGAAGCACATTGAATTGACACGATGCCATTTCCTGCCTGTGCAGCTCCTTGCGCACTTGCGGCGGGCCCTTGTACACCACGAGCACAAGATCAGGGGCCCACTTCTTGAATTCATTCACCCAATTCGATAAAGTGGAAAGAGGCACAACCACCAGGAAAGGACCGTGGTTATGCTTGACCTCCGTCACATACGTGAGCAGTGAGATGGACTGGATCGTTTTGCCCAGACCCATTTCGTCCGCCAGAATTCCATTCAGATGGTTGTCATACAGAGATACCATCCACTGCAAGCCCCGCAGCTGGTACTCCTTCAGATCACCGCCAACAAGCATAAGAGGCTGGCGAGGTAGCTCTCCCTTCGACGCGATCTCTAAGTAGTTCAGGTCGTCATCTTGATCGTCGGCAGCATTCGTGTCCTTCCCACCGTCGTGGTGCGCGTCGTAGTGCGCCGTGTACTCATCCACCACGTGATGTTTCCGCTTGTGCTGACGCACCAACTGGCGAATGCTGTCCAGATAACTGTTCGTCTGGCTCAGCAGATACGTCAGACGCTCATTCTTGGCTTCGGCCACCAGCTTGCCGTAAGCTTCCATATCGTTGGCCTTCAGTGCCTTGAGACGAAGCTTCTCTTGGCGATCTTCCTCACGTTCCGCCTTTGAGTTCTTCTGGTCGATAAAGCCCTTGACAGCCTTCGCCGACTTGCTGGCCTGCGCCTTCGCGTTCTTGTGGTGCGCGAAGAACTCACGCGAGTGGTTGAGGACGGCCTTGAGGTACATTTGGTGGTCTGCACGGCGCTTCTTCTCCATGGCCACCGACTTCTTGCGCTTCTCGCGCTCGTCGCTCTGAAGCTCCACGCGCGAGACGGGGCGACGGCGTCGAAAGGACTTGCGGTCGACGGCAGACGGTTCTCCGAGCAGCGCCAAGAGCGTCGTGTGCGCCTTGGCCACGTGGCGTCGCAGCTTCTGCTGCAGCAGCACGCAGCGCAGGTCTCTGAGCGTGCGCTGCTCGGTCTCGTCGAGGTCCGTCGTGTGGCTCTCCAGCGTCTCGAGGCTGGACGTCAGGAACTGCTGCAGCGCGTGCATGTGCCGCATCTTGAGCGCGACGTCGTTGGCGCCGAGCCACGGGGTGCAGACGTTGGAGGGTCCGAAGGCCAAGTCGCCCTTGCTCTCGATGCCGATGAGGTCTCCGTCCAAGTAGTTCGGCCCAATGTACAGCAAGTTGCGCGACGCGCGCGTCCACTTGGGGGTCAGGAGCTCCAGCGCGGGAGGGTCCACGGCCTGCTGCGGGAGGGCCCCCGCCGTCATGTTGGACGGGTCTGTGAGCCCCGCGGCGCTGAGCTGCTTGGCCTGCGTGATGGCCGAGTCCATCGAGTGGCACAGCGCCTTGTAGGCGCGGATCTGGTTGTGCAGGTACTCGAGCTGCTTGTCCGAGAAGAGCGTGGGCTTCTGCTGCAGGAACGGGTTGGCCGCCACGTCCAGCGGCTGCGTCGGAGGCTGCTGTGTCTGGAGCTGCATCTGGAGCTGGCGCTGCCGATGCTGCTGCTGGTACTGCCGCAGCAGCGCCACGATCTGCTGGTACTTGGGGTGGTGCTTCTGGCCCACGCGCTGCATGCGCAGGGCCGCGTCCATCAGCTTCTTCACGTCGGCGGGCGTCAGCGTCACGCGCGGCGCCGCGGCTGCAGGCGCCTCCATTTTGGCTGAAGGAGTAGGAGAAGAGGAGGCGCGCGCTTTTCGATTTTAGTTAGTGGCGGAACAGCCGCTCACTTGGTTTCAGTATGGGAGTGATACGTGGTGTGGGACACATTACTGTGTGTTGGATACGTAATGCGGCAAACATATGGAAACATGGTGCTGCAACTTCATCATCATCATGCTGTCTGTCTGTCTGTCTAACAACTGCCTGCTCTGTCATCTCCCTGGTGAGGTGCTGCTGCGTAGTTGGAACTCCTACGCAGATCACCATCATAATCTAAGAGAACGATGCGCGGTCGAACACGTGGAGCGGGAGCGACTTGGTCATGAGCCGGAAGTAGGCCAGCTGCGAGTCCGTGGGCTTGTCTGCAGATGATCATAAGAGAGAAGAGGTCAGACTATTAACTACACGGGTAGCACGACATAGAGGTGCAGGCAGCAACGCACCGTGCAGGAAGCTGACTTGGTTGTAGTACGACACGACGGTGGCGAGCTCCTCAGCCGAGTACGTGTGCATCGTAGCACGGATCTTGCGGTAGTCCACCTGCTGCTTGAAGTGCACCTTCGTGGGGAAGTTCTCCGTCGAGGCGGCGACGAAGAGTCCATTCTTCAGCTTGCGCGACTCGTCGTAGCCCTTGGCGCCAATGTCCTTCAGGGCGGCGATCACCGAAATGTCATCGGCCTCCACGTCCTTACCCTCGTAGCCGAAGACAGTCTTCTGAAACCACGTGTTGTAGTCGTCGATGGCGATCAGCACGGGGAACTCCGTGGTCTGCGCCAGCTCCTCCTTCAGGTCGCACACGGCCTGGCACGCCAGCTCCTCGTCGCGAATGCCGCCGACAACCACATCACGAAGCGTCAGGGCGGCGTCCTTGTAGTCCACCGCGCTCTTGGGCTTGGACTCGTACTTGTCCGTGGGGTAGTAGCGGTCGGCGTACTTGCCGCGCACCGGGATGGAGCGGATCTGGTCGCCGTGGCAGTGCAGGAATTTCTGCAGCAGTTCCACGCCGTACACGTCGATGTCGAACTTGTCCTCCTGGTAGGGCGACTGCATCACGTACGGGGCCTCGTGGCACCACGAGCGCGGGTTGGGGATGTAGAGCACCAGCCAGTTGCTCTCGCGCGCGAACTGCACGATCTGGTGCAGCGCGAAGCTCTTGCCCGTGCCGCGCTCGCCGTCAATGAGGTAGGCGCCGACCGACTCGCTCTTGGCCGTCTCCCAGTCTGCAGACAACAGCAACCCGTTAGTTCCTCCGTCAGCAGCTGCAGCCGAAGCTCAATACGCTGCAGCCAGCGCACCCTTCATGGCCGAGATGATCTTCAGCGTCGTGTCACGCAGCATAATGTGGCGGTGGCCCACCAGGTCGAAGGTCTCGTCCATGCGGCGGCCGACGCCCTCGGGGAAGAGCTCGTCCTGCTGCTCCTTGGCGAACGCGAAGAACTTGAGGCGGTGGCCGGGCGTCGCCTGCGTGTAGCGTCCAATAGTGCATTTTAGTTAGCCTACAGGTCAGACTATTGGCCACTGCCAGCTGCCTCTCTACCTGCGAGATGGGCACGCCAGCCAGGTTGCCCAGGTCCTCCTGCTTGATCTCCTCCAGCTTCGCAGACTCCGCCGCGTCGGCAGCAGCCACGCCCGCGGAAGGCGCCTCTGTGGACAGCGCACGCAGCGCCGAGGTCTGCAGGCGGCGTACAGGCAGGCGCTTGGTCAGCACGCGCATGGCCATCATGGTGTCTTGGGGCCGTCGATATGGTGGTGGCGGCGTGTGGCTAGCAAAGCTTGGCATACAGTTGCCAAGACATGTAAATCGTACTCAACTCACCCAATCATGTAGCGAGATAGAATTAGGCGACGTTTTACTGGAAACATTGTGTGCACTTGGTGTACCTGATCATGAAACGACGCGAGCCAAAAACGGACTGCAACTTGACTCACAAACTCGGCTCTATCGTGCTGTGATGGGAGCAGCAGCATCCACTGCAAGGGACAGCTTGGGCGCCGGTGCAGCGGATAGCAGCACTGGGGCTCCTCTCGCCTGCAAGCTCAGCGACGACCAAGTGGCCGCGTTCGCGAGCAGCTCCAACTTCACGTCGGACGAGGTGGTCGCTCTGCACGTGCACTACGATCTCGTGAGCTGTGCGAAGCGAGATGACGGACTCATCGATCGCAGCGAGTTCCAAACGGCGCTGGGCTTCACCGTGAAGGAGTCGCTATACGTGGACCGCATCTTTCAGCTCTTCGACACCAACAACGACAACTTTATCAGCTTCAACGAGTTCCTGCAGAGCGTCTCACTGCTGTCGTCGAAGGGCGGCACGGCCGAGAAGATCAAATGTACGCCAACTCTTTTGTTGGTTGTTCTACGAAAAGAATAACCTGACGCTTACGTTTCCGTGGTGCAGTCTCCTTTGACATTCTAGACTTCGATCGCGACGGGAAGCTGTCCACACAAGAGCTGCTGACCATGCTGGAGGCGTGCATCCAGGAGAACGGCATCAAAATCCCGTCCGAGTGCCTTGCCACGATTGTGGCCAAGACTATGGAGGACGTGGACCTGGACAAAGACGGCTTCATCAGCTTCGACGAGTTCCGGGTCATGACCGAAGCCAACCTGCAGATGCTCAACCACGTGACTTTCAACGTGTCCGCTATCATCGCCGAGTACATGCCTGCGCTGCGCGTGCTAGTTGCAAGTCGAAGCTAGCTCAAACAACGTAGGGGTTATCTTAATTATACGATCGATGCTTTAGCTTGCTGCGATCGAAAGCTAACGTATAGAGCTACATGTATCATCCATCATCCACCCGGGGACCAGCCGAAGTGAGAAACTCGTCGAGCGGTCGGATAAGAATGCGAGAATTCCTGCTGATTCGACAAAGCGAAAAAATATCTGCGTGCCTCGTGCTGGGCTGAGCTCAGGAACAATGTATCCTAACACGTTCCGAAAGCTGCGCAGTAATACCACGGAGACCGCACGGTGGATCGGTGGAGGCTCCACCGCTCCACTGGAGCAGCGAAGGCAGAGGTCGCCGCAAATTGCGGCGACCTACAACTTGTACTGTAGCTTGTTCAGCTCGAATTGAGCAGCTGCGAGCCAACTTGGCTGCCAAGGCCAAGTTGGCCCAAGGAGGCAGGCGCGTGAAAACGGGACGCGGGGAAGGGGCAGAGGCGGCGCTATGTCGGAACGCGTCCGCCACGACGATCGTCCTGCAGCAACGATGCCTAGAGTATGTAGATGCGGTCTGGCAACGCGCGCAAAGTGTGAGAAGCTCAGCCACTGCCCAGCAAGCCTCGCCTCACACTATCCGTCCCGGACATATTTCCGGCCGGGACACATTTCCGGTCAAGCCAATCCTGTGTCAACTGACCAATTTTCAGCAGGCCCCACGTGTCTAAAACTAGCCGTCTGATTGGATAGTTTTCACCGTTGGATTGGCGCTCATTTGCTCTTTCGTTTGAGGTATGGTACGGTCCGGTGCGCGCCATTTTGCGTTCTGAGTGGCATGTACCCATATTTCCGGTCACTCAGCCCATACAAAAGTCCAGAATGTGTATGGGCAGTTAGGTGGCCGGAAATACGTCCCGGACGGATACTGTGACCACCAAAATCCTGCTACTGGTATCAGGCTGCATGGATCCCGTTTCAACGGCGTTTATGCTGCCGCAGTTCCCGCGCAGCGCACTGCAGCGCAATGTGTCATCTAGTCTACGGTAGATCACCGCGCAAAGCCGTCGCGTCGCCACCCAGAGCTCCAGGCGACTCGCAGCTCGCAACCAAAATTCGTTCGTGTAGCCATGTGCCCTCTCCAGCTCCAGGGACCGCTTGGTAAGTAGCTCCCAATAGTCGTAAGCGATTGTTCGAGATCATACAGTGTGACACGTTTTATTTCCTCTACTGGTGAACACTTATCTCAAACGGTTCTGAGAGGGGTATGCATTCTCAGTACCGCTCCGAAACTAGAGGGAACGTGCGGCCCATCCCGCTCCCCAAGTCACCGCTCACAGCTCAAACCGCCTCGAGGCGAGGAAGCGCGCGATAGAGAATAGCCCAATCGGTTGAGAGAAGCAGCACCAGCGGCAGTCCGGATTTGGCGGGCGGTTACGCAGGCACCCTGGAGCTAAAAGCGGCGAGCAGCAGCAGCAGCAGCGCCATGCTGAGCCGCTGTCTGGCCGCGACTTTCTGCGTGAATGAGACCGGCGCAGTGACCGACCGCCGCCGCGCCCTCCCGTCGAGCTTCGAGCACCCGCAGCAGAGCCGCAGCATGTCGGGCAACCAGCGCCAGACGCTGCTGGCCGGAGAGTACGCGCAGCGCCGCCCGCTGCCGCACAAGTCGCCGCTCGCGGCGTTCAAGTCGCAGCTGGAGGCGCAGCAGCCGCCGCCCGCGCCGCTGCACGCGCAGCCCCAGCAGGAGCAACAGGAGCAACAGGAACAGGAGCCGGAGCAGCCCGAGAGGCCGCAGTCCGAGTGGCCCGACCAGCAAGGCGTCGACGCCAAGACGCTCTTCGACGTGGAGTCCGCCGCCGTCAAGATCGGCCGCGAGATCGGCAAAGGCGCCTTCTCGGTCGTCTTCGCCGGCGACTACCGCGGCCAGCACGTCGCCGTCAAGTGCCAGCCGAAAGACGCAGAGGGCAACATCCCGACCTTCGTGCTGCGAGAGGTGCAGGTGCTGCGTCAGCTGCGTCACCAGAGGCTGCTGCAGTTCGCAGGAGCCGCCGACAACGTGCGGGCCAAGCAGGTCTGGATTCTCAGCGAGTACCTGAACAACGGCGACGTGGACCTGATGCTCAAGGCCACTCGCAGCGGAACGAAGCCGCACATTGGCTGGCACCGCATGGTGCGCATTGCGCTGGACGCTGCCCAGGGCATCGAGTTCTTGCAGCAGCGACACATCGTGCACCGTGACATCAAGTCCTCCAACATCTTGCTGGATGACCAGCACCGGGCCAAGCTCTGCGACTTCGGCTTCGCTGTGGAGATTAAGCCCGTTGAGGCCACAACGCACGAGTCGGACGCGAGCAAGCAGCGCCGCAAATCGTACTGCGGAACGGATGCCTATATGGCGCCGGAGATGTTCCTGGACGAGGACTACGACCAGAGTGTCGACATTTTCAGCTTCGGTGTAGTGCTGATGGAGATGCTGTGCTGTCGCGTGGCCAACGCTGACGGATTCCTGGTGCGTCTACCGCAGTACAAGTTCCAAGTACTCCTGCCAGAGTTCCGTGACGCCCTGTCGGCCTCATGTCCGCCGGCGCTCGCTGCTCTTGCAGAGAAGTGCGTATCGTTCGAGCCAAGCGAACGCCCTCTCATTGGTACCATTGTGCGGACGCTCGAAGATGCGTTGAAGCAAACGAGCAACTCCCTTCATGACAGTGTGGAGCTTGTTCCGTTTGCGCCTGATGAGCGCGAGCCGCAGATTGAAGAGGACGATGATGCATATTACGGCGAGAACGATGAGGATGACGAAGAGGACGACGAGGACTACGATGAGGAAGAGGAAGAAGACACCAGTTACAGCTTGCAGGCAAATGGCCGTCTCAACACAATGGGCATGGATTCAGATGAGGACGAGCGCAACGTCCGGTCGCAGGTTGTCGACGATCCCTTCGTTGACGAGGAGAGCGTGGATAGTGATGTGTTAGCGCAACCCGCGTCACCAGCTCCTTATCATGAAGGGATCGTCCTCAAACGCAGCCGCCGCGGAAATCGCTCGTGGGTTGAGAAGTGGTTCATCGTGGACCATGACCAACTTCATTACACAGATGTTCCTCCACGCTGGAAACAGCAACAGCAACAAAATACGGAGTGGCGCTGCACGCTGCCTCCCATCTCTTCGATGTCGCTTCGCGAGTGCCGCATCTGGAAGACAATGGAAATGCCTGAACTGCGGTTTAATGTGATTGACAGCAACTGGAAGATCAAACGCGAGCTGCAGGCAGTGTCCAAACGCGACCTCGACCTATGGATGGAGCTCATCAATCAAGGCATTGACTACGCTAACGAGCTCTACACGCGTGAGCACGATTTGCCAAATAATAGTACCACAGGAACAAGTGCAAGTAGTAGCACTGCAAGCCGCCCCAGCGGCAACAAGCCCAAGCAACAGTCGCAGAGCCAGGCATCCTCTACGCCACAAGAGCAGAGGCTCAATGCAGAGTCGGATGCCGATGCCCCACGGAAGTTAAGGCGCCGAAGCAGTGCCACGTCCAAATTTGAAGAACCACCTGAGCTGCCCGAGACGGAAGAGGACCGTGCTGATGAGGTCTATGTCTGGCTCAAGCAGATCGGGTTCCAGAGATATACGCCTATGCTCAAGGCGAAGGGCTTCGACTCGCTCGACTTCATCCGCGAGGTGCGTTTCTTCAGGCTCAAGCATGTGCACATTTTTTCAGTTGCTAACCTGTATGATTTGTTTTGCGCAGACTGGCATTGAAATGGAGGACCTCAACTTCGTAGGCATCAAGGAGCCCGTGGCGCGCAAGGCGATCCGATCTGCAGCTAGGACGCTGCGCGGTGATGATGATGATTGATTTAGCAGACGGGACCGGTTCTTGTATCTTGGTGGCCTCATGCATGCGACGTAGTATTCTCGTGAGGCCTGTTCCGCAGTTCATTACGACGATTTTCTCTAAAATATAAGTATGCAAACACCAAGCATCCTCCATACTTCATTTATTTCGTCCATACTTGGCGCCGTATTCGCTGCAGGAGAACACCACTTGTTATCGTGTGCGCCCTGGGGCTCGTTCCCAAGCAACAAACAACGCCCAGCCTACCTAATATCAGAGCAAATAAAAACCGAGACAGAAAAGCAAGTGCGTGCATGCATGCATACCGAGAAGCCAGCAATCCTGGCATCGCTACCTTGGTCACCGAGACAGAGCCTACACGTGCGGTGCGTTGGATGTCAGACCGTCCTCAACGCCCGTGAGCAGGTTGCGCAGGAACGTCTCTGTCACGCGCGTGTAGTTGATGATTTCCGAGCGGTTCATCTTGTCCAGCGGCATTTCCGAAAGCCCGGTCAAGTGCTCAGCGTTCTTCTCCAGGTTTTCCTGAAGGTACTCGAACAAGTTCTTCTCCTTTCCAGCTGGCAAGTAGTAGCCGAACACGTACGTGTACTTGAGCACTCGTCGGCATTCAATCAGCTGCTCCGTAGCGGCGTTCAGGAACTGCACGTCGATCCATGACGAATCACCATGACTGGCCTGGAGCTCGATCATACGATTCTCCGTGCCTTCTCGCATCCGTTGGGCAAACTTTCCAGCCTCGGAGTGGTTTGCGAAACGCTGGTAATAATGGAGGTATCTGTCGAGCTCCGCCTTCGCGCGAGCTGCATCCGTGTCGGCAGTTTCTGCGTCTGCATCATACCGGTTGCACTTGTAGTAGCCCCCAGTGCCCGATCCGTGTTTGTCCCACCCTTCCATACAAATCCAGCAGAACTCGTAGTTGCAGCTTCGGCACGTCATGTGGTTGCAGCCCTGATTCTTCTCGATCCGCACCGAGCACTTGGGGCACTTCTTCGTGTTGGCCAGGATCCAGTTGGCCGTCTCGGACTCGTTGCGGCACTTTTCCTGCCAGGCCGCGAGTTGCTCGCACATCACAGGCGAGTGCGCTTCCTCGCCGCAGCGGAGGCAGAACACGCACCCACACGTGCACGTGACGGACGACAGTCCGCCAGCACTAGTGATAGCCTTGCTGCAGCCAGCCGACGGGCACCACTTGACGCCCTTGTTGATGTCCACGAACGACCGCAGCAAATAGCGCGCGTATTTGCGGTAGTCCTCCGGACCCACGATCCGCTTGAAGATCTCGTCGCTCACCACCTTACGAGCAGGAGAAGAAGGAAATCGCTACGTCAGTCAACGAAAGGGGCACTATCATACCAATGCAAGGCTCAATCACTCCACTCTCTTCTCACCTCCTTGCAGCCGTGCGCAGGGCACGTCGTGGTGACGCAGATCGGTCCCTCCTGGATCTTCAGGGACAGGTAGGGCTTCCAGCAGTTGAGACAGTACACGTGTCCGCAGCCCATGCCGAAGATCTCGTTCGCCGAGTACTCGTCGCAGCAAATGTTGCAGTCCACCTAAAAGATTCAGCAGTGGTGTGAGTACCAATCAAGCCCCTGCCTGCATAAAGCCGGTTCTGTGCCTACCTTCGTCCCCTCCGGAATGGCCGGCGCCGCCCTGTCCGCGAACTCGACGCCCGCCTCGTGCTTCGTCTTGACGGGGTCGGCGTAGTAGCCCTCGAAGAGCTTCTCCTTGTTCCAGCCGAAGTAGCGCAGCAGCACGGACGCCACGGGCGCCGAGATCTCCAGCACCTGCGAGATCTCCGCGATGAGCGCGCGCTGCTCGCGCAGCAGCTCCTCGTCGTCGATCACGTGGTACTCCTGCTGCTTGTGGCTGCCCGCCTGGCCCAGGCCGCTCGGGCTCAGGCGCTTCTTCTTGGCGGCCGAGCCGCTGCCCAGCGAGTCGGCCGCGTGCTGCTTCTTGGCGCCGGGGTTGGGGGCGGCGTGCGACTGCACGGAGGCGACTTCGTCCTCGTCCTCCTCCTCCGAGTACTGGTACTCGTCCTCCTCCTCCACGTCGCTGTAGTGGTACTCGTCGTCCGAGAGGGAGAGAGGGGATTCCGCCGTGTTGCCGCTCATGGTGCAGGGCTAGACGGGGGCGGAGAGGCGACGCGCGGTGAAGCAGGCGGAGAGGGGCTTCCGAGCGGCGTTTGGCGCAGAAAATGCCGAGAAGAAAGAAGAAACCCGCGCGGGCAAAATTTAGATTAGTTCTGTAATTTTTTAGATAGTAGAATCGAGAATAGTACTATTTAATAATAGTATTTATAGTTTTACACACCACAAACACTTTCATTAGTACTATTTGTATCACAATACAAATAGTAATATCCCATTAAATATGATACTAGTATAAAGTGTATATGGAAAGCAAGCTCGTCGAATTTTGATGCACTTGCTTTCATTTACACTTTTCAAGACTTCTTGCCCGCTTTTAGTTACCACTTACTTCCTTTTTTTATCCTCGAAAACTGGCGCCCTATTCGCATTTTCAAAAATCAGGGGGGGGGCTGAGTTTGCCGCGTCATTTTCACCGCTGGCTGACATCTAGACCCAAAGCGTATCCCAACACGAATCGTCAAGGTTATCGCAAGGGAGGCGCAAGCGCCGCTTCGGACCAGGGATTCGAGCTTGGAGGTCTCGGTCGAGTCCTCTGGCTGACCCATGGATATAGAAGCAAATTTTAATATCCGGATCTATTCGTCCTGGCTCATTACTTATGAGTCATCTGTGCACGAATCCAGACAGCTAAATTAGCTGAGCTTATACACCACCGCAATAACTTGGCGGGAGTGGCAAGCCAAATTGGCGGTAGAGCGCTTTAGCCGTAGTTAATATCACAATTTGTAGGCACCCAATTTGTAGTATTATTAAGGCAAGATCGATCTCAAAATGATTAATATCTATCTATGCTTATTTTAATAATAAAAATAGCATTACAGTACTACCATTTCCTGGTGATTCGATGTTGCAGATGGCCATAGCCAGATGTAGTGTGGCTGATATACTAATGTTATTGACGCCAAAGCTACAATGGTATTTTAATACCGTATTAAAATACATATTACATATGTACTATTAGGCGACTTAATGCCAGAGCTGCCACACTACGGGTTGCTGCAGCTGCAGTGGAGCACGCCTTGGTTTGCTTCACTAAAGAGTGGCGCTCGACCTGAGCACGGCAAACCACAAAAGTGACAGCACTAAAATCGTAGTTTGTTGCTCGCCTGCCTCGCCATCCAAGCGAGCACGCCCGACAATAGCGACACCATCTCATGTGATCGGGGGTGGCTGCCACATAAAGTGCTTCTTGCTTTTGAGTTCGGCTGCAATATATAGGATCAGTCCCGCAATCTTGACATGGCTTGCAAGTTGCACCACCCCAATGGGCGATTTTTCAACTTACAACAGAATCAGTCCCGGAGTGCGCTTCGCGGCTCCGGCGCGCACCGCACCAGCACCAGCACCGACTCCTCCAGCACGCACCGCTCTCTCAGAAAGCGGAGTGTGAAAGACTCGCCGTCGACAGTGTAGCCATGATATTGCCTATGCAGCATGAGCAAGCAGCGCCACCAACAAGCAAGTGCAGGGATCTGATAATCGCTGGCGGCGGCGGGAGTGCCAAACAGCATGCTTGCAGCACTTGCAAGCACCCGCGATACCCTTATCAACGGCAACGATAATAATGGCGGTGAAACGCCCGACGGCCGTTTTCAAGCGTCCTGGTTGCTGTTGGCTCGTTTAACACCCCAAACGCGGCAGGTCCTTTTGAAGGCGAAGCCGAGTTGAAGGTGAAGCCGAGTTTGTGAGCAGCTCTCACCTTGAACAAGCCACCACCCGAGCCGGTAGGATTTGATCAAGAGGTTAGAGCACCAGCGCCTCTGTAGACTGTCGAGCCTAAGGGGCCGGGAGGGAAGACGCGTTAGGCCGGACAAACCTGTTATCCGACGCTGATTGTAGACGTCGCCCCGCCGTTTATTTCAGCGTGATGTGCTAAATGGAATGGGCACGTTGAAGCCGTTAAAAAGGGCACAAAGTCCCGTAAATGGGTCTCATTCGGAGTAAAATAAGCGCTAAACGGCGAAATGGGCCATCGAAGCATCGTGCGAATCGTCGCAAAGATCAGCCAGCATCCTCACTTCGACTTTGGCCGAGTGCTGCGCAGATTGCTACGAGCGCCGCCACGGCTACGACGACTTCCACCAGCCCGGGACCTGCATCGCCATGGGGAGACCCAAGCCCAGCGCCACCTCCGACGCGCCGCCCAAACCGCGCAACTCCGGACTCGAGTCCGTCGTTGCGGGCGTTGTCTCCGGCTGCGTCACCCGCTCGTGCACGTCGCCTCTAGACGTTCTCAAGATCGTCATCCAAGTGAACGGACCCGCGGGATCCGTCGAGGCTTCCGCCGCCACCTCTTCCGCCAGGGCCGCCGTACCCACGCCGTCCACGCTTGTGGCCGCGCGCGCTGTCGCCTCGCAGCCGTCGGCGTCCTCCGCCATCGCCCGCACCGTGCGTGAGCTGTACGCGTTGGACGGCGTGCGCGCCTTCTGGCGAGGCAACAACGCTGGCTGCTGCCGCCTCGGGCCCTACGCGGGGCTCAAGTTCTACCTGTTCGACTCGCTGCAGGCGCGCTTCGCGGCCAGAGAGGGTCGTGAGCTCAGCAACTGGCAGCGCGCGCTGTGCGGCGCCACCGCCGGCCTCATCGCCACCATGGGCACGTACCCACTGGAGGTCGTGCGCACCCGCATGATCTCACAGACGACGGCGCCAGCCGCGGCCAACAGCGAGATCCGCGGCGTGGTGCAGGGCGTGCACCTCATCCTGGAGCGCGAGGGGCTGCGCGGACTGTACCGCGGCGGCTGGTCCGGCGTCGTGGGCGCCATCCCCTTCGAGGGCGTGCAGTTCGGCTGCTACGAGTACATGAAGCTGACGGCCATCCGCCACCAGTGGCCAGCCTACCGGTGGCCCGAGGGAAAGACCGAGATGGACGGACTCGACTACTTCGTGTGCGGCAGCGTTGCCGGGGCCCTCGCCCAGACGGTGGCGTATCCCTTCGACACGGTGAAGAAGCGTCTGCAGCTGCAGCAAGTGCATCTGGACGTATCCACTGTGGGGCCCCTGTCGGCCGAAGGAGGCAGCCCATCGACGCTGTACTACCGCGGAATGGTGGACTGCTTCCGCAAGGTCATCCGCGACGAAGGACCGCTGGCGCTGTACCGAGGCACGGGTCCCAACCTAGCGCGCATCGTGCCGTACGCCGCCGTCATGTTCTCTACGTACGAGACGACCAAGAAGACACTGCGCGTCCTGAGCGGGCGTGAGTGAACGAGAGCGAGAGACCGAAGAGAGAGAGAGACGAGCAGCCCCCCCTCTTGATATTTATTAGTCCCAGTGAGAAGTGACGCCTCTGCGAGCCGGAGGCCCAGTGAGCTGCATCCCGTGCTAACCTGCGTACGTTCTTGTATTTCTAGGGGAAGAGCGCTTGATGGAAAATGCAAACGCCTATAACAAATAATGAAACAAAGCAGCATGTACATTGGAGTTAGCCGACGCCATAGCGTCGACGTTGTCTTTAAAGAAGTATCCGTCGGAGAGTGAAGGTGAAAAAATATGAAGAACCCTCGCTCGAGTCGAAGACCTGCTCGGGCAACATCAATGTGGGGGCACTGCTGCCCGCACACGAGTACAGTACCAAATGCCGGTGCTTGAGCTTTCTCTGCAAATAAGCGGATCGACCTGTCCAACTTGGACCTTGGACTCCAAGGCCCAGCTTCCGTATTGCAACGTCCCCTCGAGATCAGTGTCGGTACGTCCAGCTGATCCCTTGTCGCGTCGACAATCCAGCGGTAGCCACGGTGGCAACAACAGCTTCATGTGGCAGTGCAACCTTGGCGTCCATCTTCGAGAAAAGTCGAGCGCGGCCGTCGGCGGCGCCCACATTGTACAGTACAAGTTGTAGGTGACCGCCCATTATACTGTAGCTGCTCAGCGTGACAAATCCGCGCGGCACAAGATACTCTTGCAGAAACGTGGGGCAGCCCCAGGTTTAACTTGAAGCCGCAGCTCAGCTTCGACATGGCGGACGCCTCAATCTGCACGACTCGGAGCTCAACAGCGATGTGTCTTGGTCGGCTCGCCTCCATCATGGCATGCAGCATGATTCATGCTGCTTGGTCTTGTGGATGAGTGGCTGCGCGGATCCTTCCATAATCTGCCCGCGGCCTCTCAGCGGCCAATGGCGCGTCGCATGGTCCGGGCAACGTGCGTGCGTGGCGGGAGCGTTCTGGGACCGAGAGCTCAGTAGGAAATCTGCCGCCCAGCGCTCACATCGACTCCAGCTACCGCAGACCATGGGGAACGCCGCCGCCAAAGAAGCCGCCGCGCCCCCGCCGGCGCCCGCCGCCCCCGCCAAGGAGACGCCCGAGCAGCCGCCGCACAAGGAGCCGTCCTTCCGCGTGCTCTCGGCCGACCAGCGCGCCGTCACGTTCGACGAGCGTGTGCACCTTCGTGCGGGTGCCGAGGCCCGTGCCGACCGCGTGACGCTCGGACTGGGCGCCATGTCGGGCTTCCGGCCGCGGCAACGCGCCGCCACCTTCGACCCGCGTCTGCGCTCGCAGAAGCAGCTGCTGACGGCGTCCGACGTGCTGCACCGCCGCTTCTTCAACGCGCGCGAGCGGCGCGTGAGTCTGTCGAGCGCCGAGCGCAACCTGTTCCGCATCGCCGAGGGCGAGCGCGAGCGGCAGGAGGCCGTCGTGGTCGTGGACCCGTACTCGACGGGCATGACGCTGGCGCAGAAGGTCATGGAGCGCGGCTACGTGTGCGTCTGCGTGTACTCGGACACGCTCGAGGTGACGCAGGAGCGCATCGCGCACGTGCCCAAGGACCTGGCGGCGCAGTTCCTGGCCATCGTCTACCACGACGGAGAGCTGGAGCGCAGGGACGAGGCCCAGGCGCTGCAGGACACGGCGGCCGCGCTGCGCCGCGTCAAGAACGTGGACATCGTCGGCATCTTGGCCGGCGCGGAGACGGGCGTGCTGCTGGCCGACAAGCTGTCGGAGCACTTCAAGCTTACGACCAACGGCACCAGCGGCTCGGCCGCGCGCCGCAACAAATACCTCATGGGCGAGAAGGTGCGCGCGGCCGGCCTCCGCGCCGTGGCGCAGGTGCAGGCCACCAAGTGGTCGCAGGTCGAGAGCTTCGTCAAGAAGGAGCTGGTGCCGCTGCTCAAGGGCGGAGACTTCAAGGTCATCGTCAAGCCCGTGGAGAGCGCCGGCAGCGACGACGTGACGCTCTGCCACTCGATGGACGAGGTGCGCGCCGCCTTCGGTAGCATCCAGGGCAAGATCAACGGACTGGGGCTCGAGAACCAGGCCACGCTGGTGCAGGAGTACCTGGACGGCACGGAGTACGTCGTGGACACGGTCAGTCGCAACGGCGTGACCAAGGTCGTGGCCGTGTGGGAGTACGACAAGCGCGCGGTCAACGACGCGCCGTTCGTGTACTACGGCGTCTTGCTGCGCGCAGCTCCTGATGGCTCGGTGCTGGCCAAGGTGGCTGAGTACGTGTTGAAGGTGGTGGACGCGCTGGAGATCGTGCACGGCCCCGGCCACGCGGAAGTGAAGGTGGTGCGAGGCGAGCCGTGTCTTGTGGAGATTGGCTCGCGCTGCCACGGAGGCTCAGGCTCGTACCTGCCGATCGTGATGCCCTGCCTGGGCTACAACCACGTCGACGCCGCACTGGACTCGTATCTGGATGCTGAAGCGTTCGAGCGTCTGCCGGACCGCCCCAGGGAGCTCAAGTCGCATGGCTGCGAGGCGATGCTGGTGTCGTATGAGACCGGAAAGCTGGTCGGCTACCCTGGGCAGCAAGAGCTGGAGGAGCTGCCGTCTACGGTGTCCACGATGTGGTTCACGCACGCCGGAGAGGAGCTGAAGACCACGGTAGACATGTTCACGACGCCAGGCAGCGTCATTATGGTCCACGAAGACGAAGAGCAGCTGAACCGCGACTACGCACGCATTCGCGAGCTGGAGCACAAGGGGCTGTATGCATTGGAGCCCGAAGAGGAAGCTGAGGCGAAGCCGGAAGGACCTCGCGGCACTGTGGTGGTGGTGGACCCGTTCTCTACGGGTGCTGTGCTGGCACACGAGCTCATGGTTAGAGGCTACGAGTGCATTTGCGTGTACAGCGACCGTCTCGAGAACATCGAGAGCGTGGCAAGTCTGGTGCCGGAAGGACTGACGCTGGAATTTGCGGCCACCGTTGCGTACGAGGGCAACCTGGACCTGACGGTGAGCGCTGTTCGCAAGGCGGCGAAGGAGGTTGCGGATAGGCAGAACAAGAAGAAGCAGAGCGTGAAGGCAAATGCTGCGGTGTGCGCCGTGTTCGCTGGTGCTGAGCTGGGCGTCAAACTGTCGGATGCTTTGACGGATGCGTTTGGACTGGAGGGCAACGTCTTGGAGCACTCGAACGCGCGTCGTGACAAGTATCTGATGGGTGAAACACTGCGTTCGGCTGGGGTGCGCGCTGTCAAGCAGGTGAAGGCGATGACGTGGGCTGAGGCAGAAGCCTTCATCACGCAGGACCTGAAACCGGAGCCCTTCGAGGTGGTACTGAAGCCGCTGGAGAGCGCGGGTACTGAGGATGTGGTTCTCTGCTTGTCTTTGGAAGAAGCGAAGCGCACGTTTGAGGGCATCCTCGGCAAGATCAATGGACTGGGACTTCAGAACAACGCCGTGCTGCTGCAGGAGTACCTGGAGGGTGACGAGTATGTGGTGGATACGGTTAGCCACGACGGTGAGCACAAGGTGACCGCTGTCTGGAAGTACGACAAGCGTCGCGTGAACGATGCTGCGTTTGTATACTTTGGATTGTCCTTGGTGCCTGCCGAGGGCATCGTCAACGATATGATCGACTACCAGTTCCAAGTGCTCGGTGCGTATTGGTTTGTGTATAATATTTTGACGGTAGAAAGCGTGCTGACGTTGTGCTTCTGTGTACTGTAGACGCGCTGGGAATTCGCAATGGACCTGCTCACGGTGAGGTCAAGTTCTGCCGTGGTTCTCCGGTGTTGATCGAGGTTGGCTCTCGCTGCCACGGTGGGGAAGGAGCGTGGGTCCCCATTGCGAACATTTGTGTCGGTTGTAACCAAGTGGCCACGGCCGTCGACAGTATCTTAGATGGTGAAGCTTTTGCCAAGCTGACCGACCGACCCCGAAAGCTTCTGGCATATGGCTGCGAGGCCATGTTAGTGTCGTACAAGAACGGCGTGCTGAAGAGCACACCAGGCATCGCAGAGATCGAGAAGATGCCAGCCTTCCTCAAGAAGGAGATCTTCGTCGCGCCAGGAGATAACGTGCGCCAGACTGTGGACATGTTCACCACACCTGGCAGCATCATGCTCACGCACAAGGACCGTGACGTGCTCGAGGGTAACCTTGCACGTATTCGCGAGCTCGAGGTGGAAGGACTGTTCGAGCTGGTCTAGACTGGCAGAAGCGCGAGAGCAACGTCCTGGCATGTGAGGTAGTGGTCGTGGTGGTGTGCGTCTCCTTCTCTTGGACTACTTTGGTATTATCTAATGGATTTGTTTGGTACAGCTAGTTGCTCCCTGTCATTTAAGAACCTGGTGCTTGAGGCAGTCGTTGATCTTGCAGGACCGGCCTTCGAAGGCACACCTCTGGCAGTATCCCGACCGTTTGTTTGGCGACGGGCCACCACCGCCACCGCCTCCAACTTTATGGTGTCCGTGCGCATGATTCCTGTGCGCTCGTGAAGGACTCGATGATTTCGGCGGGCTAGCGTCGGTGGAAGCAGGAACGAGTGGCGTCCTCGCAAGTGGAGCGAGTAACGAGTTGTTGCTCCCCCCGTCCGTCGTCGTCTTCTCAGCACCATTTTCTGCTGACGGAGCGTCACGAGGTGAGTACTTTAAGCGCGCTGTTGACTTGGGCAACTCACTGGTGTGGCTGTCATCATGGGCTCCGACTAAAGGTTGCCGAGGGAGAGTTGTGAGAGGTGGAGATGGCGGCGGTGACGTCTGGGAGGCTGCGTTGCGTAGCTTTTTGGACTTGTGGTGGTGGTGGCGCGAAGATGGCTGGTGTGCGTAGATTTGTGCTGCTGCACGCGCGGACGAAAGTGGTGTTAGCTCGAGCTCTGCTGGTATGGAGGACCGCGAGGTGTGTTTGTCGAGTCTAGAGCTTGTCCTGGGGGTGACACGTGAGCTATCACTCACAAATGTGGCCTCGTCGTAGCGCGGAGTTTTACGAGGCGTCTTCTGATGGTGGTGCTTCGTTCTTCCGGATAGCGGTGCTCCTTGAATTCCAGGTAGAACCAAAGGTGGCAGGGTTGAATGCGAGGGCTCCGGTTCCGAGCACAGTGCTGATCTATCGTCGACTATAGTCACAGCTGGGGGAGCCGACGACGGCGAGTTATCCGTCGATGGTGGCGTTCCCAGTGCACGCTTGCTTGTGATCGGGCTCTTCCGTCTACAACATTGTACGGGAGTTAGTGGTGACGCGAGCAGTTAGCAGCTAGCGGTGGAAACTCACCTTGGCGTGGGTTTGGTGTCAGGTGGCGTTGCTCTCCCTGACAGGATTACAGGCGGCACGAATGGAGTTTCCTGCTCTGGTGGGCGGGTCGACGGCAATGGTGACTTTGATGGTGCTTCTTCCGCGGTTGGGGTGTTTATTGGAGTGTAGTCGTCATCGTATACCTCATCCTGAGGCTCAGGTGAGCTGACAGGAACCGCTTCATGGAGAGCCGACGCTACGTCGTCGTTTACAAATGGAACTGCGAAGTCGGCCATCGCCTCGGAGGGCACAGGAGCTGAACTGGGCAGTTGGAGGACAGGCACATTAGTCGATTCATCAACCTCTTCGGCTGATGGGGAAGGCTGTTGCTGTTGTTCTTTCAAGTCCGTGGAGTCTGTCGAGTTATTATCTGCCTCATCGTCTTGAGGAACGTCATCAGGATCAGACAAAGCGTCTATCACAACTTGTGCGACGAGCTCATCGCGGACAGCCTGGACGAGCCATTTACTGGCATCTTCAATTGCTTGAGCCACGGTTTGCAATGCAGTGCTGAGAGCCGCTGCAGCTGTCGCTTTAGCAAGTTCTCGGACGGCAGCGACTTGAGATTCGTCTACCCGAGGAGCGTCATGAGCTGGAACAACCTCTGGGGTGTCCACACGCTCTTGTTGGTCCTCGAAAGTGGCTGCAGTGGGGGAGGCATCGGCCACGGCATGAGCGACCAGTTCACTGCGCACAGTTTGGGTGAGCCACTCTGTCGCATTGTGGATGGCTATGCCCTCGTCAGGTTTCATGGCTTGGGAAACCAGTTCGGTCTCCACGGCCTGGATGATCCACTCAGAGGCGTCTTCAACCGCTCGTACGACTTTCTTCACCGCTTCTTGTGTCACTGAATCGACTGTCGATTTCGCGACTGCGTGGATAGCAGCGCTCGGAGGTCGAGTCAACAACGGCAAATGATCAACGAGACGAGGTGGTGATGCAGCTGGAGAAGAGCAGGCATGTTTGTCCTTCTCTTCAGCAGGGCTACCGGTCGAGCCTGGAGGGTCAGTAGTAATCACTGCCTGGGAAATGAGCTCGCCTCGAACAGCGTCAGCGAACCACTGCGTTGCGTCTGCAACAGCTTGAGCCAATGCTTCCACTGCTTCCTGAACTACAGTGTCAACGGTTGTCTTGGCAACGAGGTCAACGCTCAAAGCAAGCGTCTCATCGAGCGGGGTGTTGTTGCCGAGATAAAGAGATGGAACACCAAGCGTCTCGAGCTCGTCTCCGTTGCCGTCAGCATTCCCCACGCTCATGACGACTTTGTCTGCACCGAAATGAACTCGCGATCACCATCGCACGCGCCGGACTCAAAAATACTTTGAACAAGAAAAGCTCCGAGGAACGCTGGTTTTATTCTTATGAACTCGGGCGTTCTCATGCTTGAGAGAGCCGCAGCGTCTTGGGGGACAGATGTCTACGCTGCGGATTGTAAAGCTCTCGCGGTGTTCGAGCACGCGGTGATCTGCTGGTGGGTCTCAAGGAACCTTGGGCTAGAATAGCTCGCACGCGTTCGACGAGGTCGTTCTGGAGTTGGTAGCGCTCCGCTACAGTGACCACGAGCTCGTATTGACGCCTTGCAGCGTCGTGGTCGCTCAGATGCTCTAGCTCCACTGCTAAATTGTAGTGGGCCACCAGCAGTAGCTGGGAGATCTCAACGCTTGGACTGGTGGTAGCATCTCCAGCGGCAGACAGCAGAGTGATGGCCGCTTTGGCGTGCGCAGCAGCTGCAACATGGCGATGTAGCTGCGAGAGCACAGCGCACAAGTTGAGTCGACTAAGAGCGATCTCGTGGTCCGGGATACTGGACTCAGTGCCTTGAGACTTGATCTGCAGCTTCAACGCTCGCTCGAGGAACGCGACGGCCGCGATTGGCTTGTCCGTGTGCTTGGCATGACAGGCGAGGTTGTTGAGTGTGATGAGGCGGAAGGCGCGCCGGTGGCTCGAGTGTTGTGCTTCTGGAATGCTACGCAGGTACCCGGTGTGTCGAGTGTGCTGCTCTGCGCGTAGGAGCAAGTCGCCGCATTGTTCAGAGGTGATGATATCCCCCGGAGACGATCGCTGCAGAGCTTTCATTGCGAGTGTGTTGCTTAGCAGTACAAACTCCTCGCACCCTTGCTGGAAATGCACCGAGTGCACGCCGAAGTGCTCCTTGTGATGGAAAATTACTCGCTCAGTATCCTCCAGGGCACGGTGAACCGCAGTAAAAGGACTTCGGGGGTCAGCGTCGAGCGCGCGTACGTGAACTAGAGCTTCCGCTAGCGCCACGATCACTTCTCGTTCATCCATCAGATGCGTTCGAGGTTTGTGGGGATTCAAATGGCAGTTCCCGCAAGACCCGGGACGTTGCTCTCGAATCGAAATAGCATCAGAATCGAAATAGCAAGAAGAGAAGTGCCAAGTTCGACTCTGCAGCAGGCAGAGGCACTTGAAAACAAGTTGTGGATTACCATGGACGTCTTGCAGCGGTTGAGAGAGCTTGGCTTCCAGCGAGGGCGGTACCAAAGGTGCGATCTTGTCGTTGTCGTTGCGTATGAGGATTCATCGTCTGAAGGTCCTCGTTATTGCGCACCAGCAAGTTTCGTACGCGCCATGAGCCGAAGACGAGACACACAAAGAGCATTCGGCGTCAATTGCCATGGGAGTCGCTGTTCATGCGCAAGTCTCGCGCCGAGAAGAGGGTGCGTCGGAGCACATTGCCGATTGAGTTGCGGCCTTGTGCGTATGTTGACTGTTGTTTGCTACTAGGAAATCATCCTGAGACCGTGGGAATACCCGATGGCTGCTCAAAACCTCTCGGTCATCCTCATCCAGAAGCGTGTGCGCGGTATGCTCTGTCGAATGCATCGCTCGGCGAAAGCAGCCCCAAATGGGCCGGCAGCAAGTGTGCATGATCGCACCAAGAAGACCAAGACTCGCATTCGCAGTCCAATGCAGCAATTCGTCGCTAGCGGTGGGAGCTTTTCCGACGAGCGCGGCTTTCGTAACTTCGTGGCGACAAAGCTGCAGGCTTGGTTCCGGATGGAGCGTCAGCGCTGGCGCGGCACACTCGACCGCTTCCCGCTGTACCACATCGCGGCGCTGCAGCTCCAATACGCGTGGAAGGCGCACTACCAGCACAAACTCTACCAGCGCCAAGCTCACGGCGCCCGATCAGCTGCGATGACGCCCGCAAACCGCGCCGCGCTCTGCATCCAGAGCGTCTGGAAGAGCTACACGCACCGCCGCATCTTCCGCTACTACCGTGACCTGCTCTCCTTCCGCAGCACTGGAGACCCCGCGCGCATGCTCCGAGCGATCAACCCGTCGGAGGCGTCGCTGCTGGACGCGTCCATGGGGGCCCAGGTGCGGTTCCGCCTCGGCGGCCTGGCGTTCCCGCCCACCATCTACTACAAGATCTTCACGCGCAAGCCTGTGTGCGACCTGGGCGCGTTCAGCCCCAAGGACTACACGGTCGCGCGTCAGGCAGGTCCGTTGAGCCACTCGCACGAGAAGCGGCGGACCACGTTCATCCGCGTGGGCAACTCGTACTACCGCGCGCGACAGCACGCAGAGGACACGCGGCTGTGGTATCGGCGGCTCGAGAACAATGGCTGGCGCCCCGTGACGGCCAAAGTGCTGGCGGAAGCCAACGCGGACCCCATCGCGCAAGCCACAGGCGGACGCCACGCCGTGAGCGGCTTCCACTACTCGAAGCTCGTGCGGCAGCAGGACCGCGAGCGCGCGCGTCGCCACAAGAAGCGGCTGTGGATGCAGAAGCTCTACACGCAGGGACTGCTGACACCAGCGGATCGACCCGAGCACGAGCAGGAGGAGGAGGAGGACAACAACGGCCAGACGGACAAGCAGCCGCGCGTGCTCTTCGACGTGGACTTCGACGACGAGAACTGGGAGGCAGAGGCCGAGGACATGTTCGAGTGGGCTGCGGCGCTCGACTACGACGAGTACGTGGTCAACTGGCACGAGATCGGCCGCACGGCCGCCACCGACGACGAGTTGCTGTGACGAGGCTCAAGTTGAAGTGACCTCAGCTGGTACACTGTACAGCTTGTACTCCCACTTCCGACACCTCCTAGAAAAAATATCCTTAATAATACGTTATCAGCTTAAACAGGGATGCTTAGCGCGCGTCCACCACTCGCCGCAGACTGGCTTCTGAGCGCTGTGGCCCCCTTCCGAGGGAGCAATGGGACGCTGGCTGACGATCGAGAACAAGCGCGAGCTGATTGACAAGAGCGCAGCGGAGCCTGGCATGACCCATTCAGAGCTAGCGCGGTGGTCCAAGCGAGCATTCCGCTTGCGCAAAGCCCCAGCCCGCAACACAGTATCTGACATACTAAAGAACGCAAGCACTATCAAGAAACCAGAGTACGGTGAGGGCAAACGGCGTAAGCCGCTAAAGGAAAGGCGCCTGCCTTAGAAAAGAATTTAGAGGAGTGGGTGGGTAGCGTAAAAGCGAGGGGGCTGTGTCTTAACCGCAAAGCTATCACTAGGAAGGCCGAGCAGATTCGAGAAGATGTAGGCGGGCCTGCGCTCGATGTCGGACTCTCCGTTGGCTGGCTGACCGGGTTTCTCAAGCGGCACAAGCTACGCTACAGACCGCGACACGGCGAGGCTGGCTCTGCTGACGCCGACGTAGTGAGAGAAGGACGCCATGCGATCCACGAGATCACCGACTGCTACGACGCCCACGACACCTACAACATGGACGAGGCCGGGCTGTACTACGCAGCCGCGCCTGGGCGGAGTATTTGCACGGCAACAACAAAAGGCGTCAAGAAAAACAAGACTCGGCTAACGCTAGCGCTGACTACCAATGCAGACGGGAGCGACTCGCTCCCCGTTTTGTTTATTGGCAAGGCCCAAAAGCCGCGGTGCTTTGGCAAGAAGACGGCTGAACAGCTCGGCTACCTGTATCGCAAGAGTACCAAGGCCTGGATGAACTCGAAGATCTACCAGAACTGGTTGCTGCAGTTGGACAAGGAGATGCGTGCTGCGAAGCGGCATATCCTGCTGCTGGTTGATAACGTGTCCTCCCATGCTCTCGGCGACATGGTGCTGACGAACATCAAAGTTCAGAAGCTGCCGGCCAATACTACCACCTATCTGCAGCCTCTGGACGCCGGTGTTATTGCGTCCTTCAAGGCACGCTTTAGGTCGTTACAGATTGACCACGGGATCGAAAGGTTTGAGGCTGATGCAAATGTTAATGGGCAGTCTGCATACAAAATAGACCAACTTCAGGCGATGCAATGGAGCTCGCTGCTGTGGTCGTCTACGGAGGCCAAGACGGTGGCGCACTGTTGGCAAAATACTGGTTTTGCGACTCCCCTTCGTGGAAACGACGAGCCGGACGAAGACAGCGAGGACGAGGGCGTTGAAGAGGGCGATACCGACGGCGAGATTGTTGATCTGATGCTCAAAGTGGCGTCAATTAGTCTGTAGTGGCTAAATCCTGCAATAATTTTTCATGTACATGAAAAATACACAACAGCTGGTGTCCGAAGTGGTAGTACTGCCTGTACCGTATCCTATAGTAAATGACGACCTCCCGTTATTAATAAATATGCTTACTTGAAGTACTATAATAGTACTACATATTGTTTGTATAATACTAACACACTTCAAAGTATTATAATCACAAGTACTATTAATACGAACATATCATTTTGCTTGACAATCGACCGGCCCAGGATGCTCCGCCTGCAGCGCCGAGTACGCGTGCCGCCCGCGCACCTGCGGCGCCTCCAGCACACAGCTGCGACCGCGGGTGCCACCTCTGCATCTTCCGCCGGCAGTAGCTCCACAGGCACCGACCCATCCTCTGGCGGCGGCACCGGAGAGGAGCCGCCCAAGTACAAGCCCGGCTGGTTCAGCCGCAACCCGGGGGTCACGCTGGGCGGCATCCTGCTGGGCATCGGCTGCTACATCTACCGGGGATCGCGCGGCAAGAAGAACTTCGAGGCGCTGCAGACGCCCATCGCCGAGGCCGCCGTCATCTCGCCCTACGAGGCCTGGGAGCTGCGCAGCAGCAACAACGTCACGCCCGAGACCTTCGAGGACGTGCGCGTCGGCATGGCGCGCGCCTTCCCGTCGGGCAAGGCCTCCATGAAGCACTTCGACCAGTACCTGGGCTTCAAGCTGGCCCAGAGCTGCCCCGCGGGGGTGAGCAAGGCCTACCACCTGGAGCGCGTGCTGCTGAGCCTCGAGCAGGACGCCGACCGCAAGAGCGACGTGGACGCGCAGCTGGTGGCCTTCTCCATGGCCGTCAAGGGCGCCACAGATGAGCGCCTGCGCGTGCTCTTCAACTTGGCCACGAACGCGCCGCCCGGCGAGGCGCTCAATGCGAGCGGCGAGGACGAGAAGAAGGAGGAGGTGGACACGCGTGAGATGACCCAGGAGCAGCTGGAGCGCCTGCTGCACCTGCTGCTCGAGACGTACCAGATCCCGTCCGAGAAGCGCGTGCTGGCGGTCCAGGACGCCAAGTACCCGTTCCAGGAGTACGTAGCGGCGACGCCGTCGGATATGCTCAAGGCGGCGGTGCAGGCGCAGGTGGCCGACAAGAAGATCACGGAGGAGGAGGCGCGCGACCGCCAGGCCTACACGTTCGAGGCCTTCTCGCAGATCATGCGCGGCAAGACCGTGTGTCTCTGGGGCGAGTGCTTCTCCAACAGCAAGAAGAAGATGAAGAACTAGACGGCGGCAACAAGTTCACTCACCCACTCACTCACTCACTCACTACCTCGAGCCTCATGTTCTCATACTCCACTCACTCTCTCTTATACTTCTCAGCCAATGTCACGGGACGCCGGTCCCCGCTGCAGCAGTTGTCGAGGCCGCAGTCACCCCTGACCGACTGCTCTGCTCCATGTAGGCAAGCCGCATCATCGGGTGCGCCTCCACCTGGTTCATCTCCTGCAACACCGTCGCCGCGCTGTGGCGCAGCTCGTGGAACTGTCGGAGCGGCACGTGAATCGTCCGCGTCTTGCCGTCCGACGTCTGCAGTCGCACGAGGACGCGTCGCCCAGCGGCGTCTCCTTCAGCAGCAGCCGCCACCTTCCAGTGCAGCTGCTCCACTCTTGGCAGCGACAAGTTGGTGCTCTCGGCGGCCTGTGTCAGGTCGCCCCAGTGGCGCTCCAGTAGCTGCCGGAAGCGCAGCCGGAAGGCGTCAGGCAGACTCTGCACGAGCGCCTGCTGCCTCGCCAGCTCCGTCTTGAGCTCCGTCTTCTTCTCCGCAGCGGGCAGCAGAAACGTCATGTGGCCACGCACGGCCGCCTCCAGCAGGCGCCGCAGCACCAGAGCCAGGGCCAGGAAGTCCCTCCGCTCGGCGCTGCTGACGGCCGCGACCGCGCGCTCGGCCTCCACGTCTTGCTGGCACTGGAGCGCCACGGTCAGCTGCATGGCAGCGTCCAGGTGCCGGGCCACGAAGGCATCGCCCGCCTCGCGCAGGAGCGCATGCCACTCGCATGCTGCCTCCGAGAACGTATCCATCTCTTCCGGATACGGCGACTTCAAATCAAAACAATATTTTTATGGGAAATACAGATACCGCCCACTAAGTTGTACACACAGTCAGTCTATACACCCTCAAAATCGGTAACGAAGCCTTATCGCTTTTAGGAAGAAAAATACCAGCTTTCCCGCCCAGAGGGATCTTTCACAATTCAAACAGAGCCCTGCAAGACCCCCCCCGCAGCCCGCCATGACCTGCACAACGAAGCAAACGAAGGGCAAGTGGCTCACGATCGCGCAAAATGGCAAGTTATCGAGGAGCATGGACGCTCGCAGCCGTCGCCATCGCTCGCCGATCTGGCACGCTGGTCACAGGCCAAGTTCAAGCTGTCGCAGCCGCCGTCTCGAGCTACCATCGCGGATACCGCGACAAGCACATGGAGCTCGTGATGAGGCGAATCGATCCAGAAATGCCGGAGATGACACCCAAAAACAAGGCTGCCTTCTACGTTGACCAACTCCAAGCAATGAGGTGGACAGTTGGGGTATGGGCGGCGATGGAGGCAAAAACGATAGCGAACTGCTTTCGCAAGACAGGAATTATTTTTCCAGAGGAGAGTGCCATGCCAGCTCCACCAACACGACGAGAGCGCGTTCAACTGAGTCACTCAGCTCAGTCTGAGTGAGCTGTGCACGTAAACTTCAACGTAAACCATCTATAATACCGTATATTCTGAACACATATAATATACTGTAGGAACTAAAAGAGTACCACTGTACAACTTAGTGGGCGGTATCTGTATATCTATATTTATCCGGACGAATTATCCCCCCAATTATTTATCTTTTTTCGAATTGATACGTTATTTATTGTCTAGGATGATGCTTATATCTTCCTTTTTGTATGCTGACATCTCAATTTTTATCTTTACCGGAAATTCTCTGAAATTTATTTCAGAGCTAAGGAGGGATCCGAGTGGACGTCTTATTCCTTAAAAACACTATGACCTGGTAATTTATGGGTGATAGATGATATTAGTTCATAGAGGTCTCGTCGAAAAACAATGTAAGTACTCTACAGTCACTTTCATGAATCATAATACCCTCTGAATATGATAAATTACTGGGATGTTGCTTGTAACGTCCACCTCGTCTAGGTACGAGATTTGGAGGTTGCGCGAAGGGATCATGCACTTCTTGACATGTAAATACGTACGAGTTGCCAACACATGTACCGGTAGCCATATCAAACGCACAGGCTAATTTATATACTTGAAGTATTGGTTAGTTTTACTAAGATATAAAGTATAATACTGATAAGGTTTGGTGCTACTTCGTTCATGTGGTGCATCCCTCCACCAAAGTGCATTTAGAACTGGTTTGGGACTATACTTGCATTTGAAACCCAGGTGACTGGCACGATGCAGATGGTGCGGATGCGAAGCAGGCGCACCAGATGCTCCTCTTGGTCAATGGCATGCGAACACGAAGAAATGTAAACCACTGGCGATAGTAGAGAAAGAAAAAATGTAGTATAATGACCGGCAAACAATACAGTTTCTAGCAACTTTTTAAATTTCAGAGCTTCTTCGTGCGAAGCGCGACTTTGTAATTCATTTTGCATTTGAGATTGATAATATATTAAAATAGGTAATAAAACTAATTCTCTGAAATTTATTTCAGAGCTAAGGAGGGATCCGAGTGGACGTCTTATTCCTCAAAAACACTATGACCTGGTAATTTATGGGTGATAGATATTAGCTCATAGAGGTCTTGTGGAAAAACCATGTAAGTGCTCCACAGTTACTTTCATGAATCATAATACCCTCTGAATATGATAAATTACTGGGATGTTGCTTGTAACGTCCACCTCGTCTAGGTACGAGATTTGGAGGTTGCGCGAAAGGATCATCCGTTGTGGAGCACTTCCCTTTTACAAGATAATACGTAACAGTTGCCTAGCCAATCAAACGCATAGGCTAATTTATAGTTTGGTTAGTTTTACTAAGATAGCAAGTACTGATATGGTTTGCTGCTACTTCGTTCACGTGGTGCTCCCAAGTGCCCCTACCAGTTTAGACAGCTTCGTTGGGGCGTGTTGACTGCGAAGTGCAGTTGAGAAGAGGAGTACAAGGAAGGAACATGTCAAACACCTCCAAGTATTTGAGCTCCAAGCTCCCCAGAAGATAGGCATCAAGCCACCAAGAACTACACCAACTGTGGCAACATCGAGTAGGCGTCCCTAAAGAATATGCATGTACAGGCCTTTATAGTTAGCGAATAACATACGTAAAGATTCTCTTCCACCACTTCATTCACGTGGCGCGTCCCTCCACCAAAGTGCATTTAAAACTGGTTTGGGGCTATACTGGCATTTGAAACACAGTGACTGGCACTATGCAGATGGTGCGGCTGCGAAGCAGGCGCACCAGATGCTCCTCAAGGTCAATAGTTTGTGAACACGAAGAAAGGTAAAATCACAGGCGATGGTAGAGAAAAAAATGTAGTATCATGGACAACAAACAATACAGTTTCTAGCAACTTTCTTAATTTCAGAGCTTCATCGTGCGAAGCGCGACTTTGTATTTTTGGCTTCCCTGCTTCAAATGGACCATGATCGGATTAGAAGGGGCCGTTACTGTGCGCGTTCGAGGAACTGCATTCGCTCCGCGTAGTCTCATGTGCAAGTCATTCATTTGAGACGCGACAAACGCACAAACCGATTCCGGTGGAACCGTTTGTGCGTTTGTCGCGTCTCAAATGCTATTGCTGCCCTCAGCGCTGGTTCAAACCTGGCGGTGCGAGGCAACTCAACTCAACTCCTCACTTATCGATCTGCCAGCTACAGCTACAGCTACAGCCTACCCCCCCCCCCAACACTACCGCACCATGTTCAAGTCAGCCGTCTTCGTGCTTGCCCTCGCCACTGTTGCCCACGCTGCGTGCCCCGACGCAGAGGAGGAGATCAGCGTCCAGGGGATCGACAACTACTTCTGCGTCAACGGCGAGGGCTGCTCGGGCTCCAACTCCCTCGGCCTCTGCCCGGACGAGCAGGACGGTTTGGAGTTCGGCTCCTACTGCGACCTGCTCGAGACGGGCGTCTACGGGTGCAAGCCGTACTCCGATTGGGACTCGCCGTCGAGCGCCGAGTACGACGCGCCGTTGAACTGCACGGGGAACATCGCGGGCAACTTCCCCGTCAGCGTCGAGGACGGCGACGGCACGTTCTGCTCGGCCGAGCCTGTGTGCTCGGGCACTATCGCTGGCAACTGCCCCGGCGCTCAGGACGGCCTTCCCAGCGGCTCCGTGTGTGTCATCATCCGAACCGGTGTCTACGGCTGCGTGCTCCCCCCGGTGGTGTAATGGCGGCCTATTCGTGTGCGTCTCTGACTCGAAGAGCGTAAAAGGATATTCAACGTAAGCCAATCTCCACTTCGTTGACAAAGACAGCTACCACCTACCGGTAGTCTGCTGCCTTAATACCATCAATGCAAGCACTACATTTCTTACTTCTGGGGTAGACCTATCATGTTTGTTTCAGTCTTGCGAACAAAGGAGGTGATCTCGGGAATAATGAAGCGTCGAGCTTGATCAAGGTGAAGGCCAAATGAGTTGAATTTTGCTACGACTCGCATGGCGCAATTCCAAGTGGTTTGCTGCGGTTCTGTTGTACGGATGCAACTGAGCACTGCTCAGTTGCTCAGTGAGCAGCGAGAACCAGTGGAACGTTATCGGCCATGCCGCAACCTCGGGTGGTATCCTCCTCGAGTCATAAAGTAGACCTAAATCATCTATTTTGTCAAAAGATGGCACGTTTTGGCAACCAGGAGCCCCATCTTTTGTCTCGTTGGCACCGCACTTCCTGCAGCTTCAACGATAAGATACAGTATCGGATACCACTTGGGCGACCTCGACTGCGCCATCGAGAGCACCGCGAGCCTTAAAGCCCCACGCCCGGCATCCACACGAGCACGAAACTACGCTAACACAATGCGTCGGAGCAGCATACACAGCTGCAGTCGCGCGCAAAGGCTCCCCAAGGCAGGGAGCTCGTCAATGTAGCCATCTGTCACGCGTGGTATCCGCCCATCACTTCAACTTTCGCCAGTCGCCATCACTTTCAGATCCGCCTCCTGCCGCGCAAGTGCCCAGAGCCACTGGCCATGACCCCGCAGTTCCCCAACGACGCAGCGCCACCACAAGAAGCTCTAGCCGCCCCCGCTGCTCTGCACGAGTTCGTGGCCTCGCGTCTGGAGCGCGCTCTGGGCCGCGCCCTGCCGCACATGGAGATCCGCTTCGAGCACCTGAGCGTGACGGTGGACGTGACTGTGGTGGAGCAGACCAGCGGCCTCCCCACGCTCTGGAACGCCCTGCGGCTGGCGGTCGCCGGCGTCGGCCGCAAGACGCGCGTGGTGCGCAAGGAGATCCTCAAGGACGTGAGCGGCAGCTTCCGGCCGGGCTCCATGACGCTCGTGCTGGGCCAGCCAGGCTCGGGCAAGTCGGCGCTCATGAAGGTGCTGAGCGGCCGCTTCCCGCTGGCCAAGAACGTGGCTGTGAGCGGCGAAATCGCCTACAACGGGGAGACGCAGCAGCAGCTCAAGGACCGACTGCCGCAGTTCGTGGCCTACGTGACGCAGCGGGACAAGCACTTCGCGGTGCTCACCGTCAAGGAGACGCTCGAGTTCGCCCACGAGTTCTGCGGGGGAGAACTGATGCGACGCGGCAAGGAGCTGCTGGCCCACGGCACGGAGGAGGAGAACGCGCGGGCTCTGGAAGCCGCGCGGGAGCTGTTCGAGAAGTACCCGGACATCGTCGTCCAGCAGCTCGGACTGCAGGACTGCCAGGACACGATCGTGGGGGACGCTCTGATGAGAGGCATCTCCGGAGGGGAGAAGAAGAGGGTGACCACGGGGGAGATGGAGTTCGGCATGAAGTACGCGACGCTCATGGACGAGATCAGCACGGGGCTCGACAGCGCAGCCACGTTCGACATCATCAGCACGCAGCGGAGCGCGGCTCGCAACTTCAACAAGACGGTGGTCATTGCTCTGCTGCAGCCGGCGCCGGAGGTGGTGGCGCTCTTTGACGATATCCTGATCCTGAACGCCGGCGAGGTGATGTATCACGGCCCGATGGAGGAAGTGCTGCCATACTTCGCCGGTCTGGGCTTTGAGTACCCAACTGGGCGTGATGTGGCAGATTTCTTGATGGACCTGGGCACGAAGCAGCAGTGTCAGTACCAAGTGGAGCTGCCAACGCGCAGCTACACACACCCGAGGGAGCCCAGCGAGTTTGCCCGCGTCTTTCGCGAGTCGCATATCTACCAGGATACGCTTCGTAAGCTGGAGGAGCCGCTGCGGCCAACCTTGCTGGACCATGTCGATCAGCACATAAACCCCATGCCGCAGTTTCACCAGTCGTTCTGGCAGAATACCAGGACGCTGCTACACCGTCAGATCCTTCTTACGGTTCGCAACAAGCCGTACATCTTCGGGCGTGGGCTCATGATCACCGTGATGGGGTTGCTTTATGCCACGTCTTTCTACCAGTTCGACCCAACGGAGATCCAGGTAGTCATCGGCATTATATTCGCGGCCTCGCTGTTCCTATCGCTGGGGCAGGCGTCGCAGCTACCGACATTCATTGCGGCCCGCGACATCTTCTACAAGCAGCGAGGAGCGAACTTCTTCCGAACGTCGTCGTACGTCCTGGCCAACTCAGTGAGTCAGCTACCGCTGTGTGTGGCCGAGACTTTGATCTTCGGCACACTCGTGTACTGGATGTGCGGCTTCGTATCCCACGCCGCCGAGTTCTGTATGTTCCTGTTGGTGCTTTTCCTGACCAACGTGAGTCTGGGGTCGTTTTACTTCTCGCTCACTGCAGCCTCCAAGGACATCAACATCGCTACACCGATTTCTATGGCTGCTACGCTCATCTTCATCATTTTTGCCGGCTTCGTCATCACGGAAAGCCAAGTCCCGAACTACTTCATTTGGCTGTACTGGATAACTCCCGTTTCGTGGACTTTGCGCGCACTCGCTGTCATCGAATACCGTTCGGCTGACTTGGATGTGTGCGAGCATAGGGGCATCAACTACTGCGACGAGTTCGGTGGGCTTCGGATGGGCGAGTACTATCTGCAGTTGTTTGACTTCAAAACCGAGAGGGTCTGGATCGTGTACTGCGTGATTTACATGGTGGCGTTTTACATCGGGTGCATGACGCTAGCGTATTTTTCGCTCGAGTACCTGCGATACGAGGCTCCAGAAAATATAGCGGTGTCTGACAATCCGGCCGAGGAAGTGGTGTCCAAAGATACAGCGATTCACGACCGTGTTGAGACTGCGTACGCTCTTGCAACCACACCGAAAGCACTGCCCAAACCAGGAGACAACACGATTCTAGACGTGGTCCCAGCACCACCAGCCTTCACTCCAGTGACGCTGGCTTTCCGGAATTTGCACTATTCCGTCCCGAAGCCGTCGAATCCCAAGGAACCTATTGAGCTCCTCAAGGGCATCAGTGGATATGCCCTCCCCGGACGGATGACAGCATTGATGGGCGCGTCGGGGGCAGGAAAGACAACACTCATGGATGTCATTGCCAACCGAAAAACGGGAGGTTCGATGTCGGGACAAATTTTTCTGAACGGGTATGAAGCGAACGACTTGGCCATTCGACGTAGCACGGGATACTGCGAACAAATGGACATGTATTCGGAGGCAGCAACCATCCGTGAAGCTCTTACATTTAGTGCTTTCCTTCGTCAGGACAGCGAAGTTCCGGATAGTGCCAAATACGACTCGGTGAAGGAGTGCTTGACTTTGCTAGATATGTGGGACATCGCAGACCAGATCATTCGTGGCAGCTCGACAAAGCAGATGAAGCGCCTAACCATCGGTGTAGAGTTGGCAGCCCAGCCAAGCGTGCTGTTCCTGGATGAGCCCACGAGGGGACTTGACGCTCGCTCGGCCAAGCTTGTCATGGATGGGGTGCGGAAGGTGGCGAATTCCGGTCGCACCATTGTGTGTACGATCCATCAGCCGTCGATGGAGGTGTTTTTCCTGTTCGACAGTTTGTTGCTGCTCTAGCGGGGTGGTGAGACCGTGTTCTTTGGGGATTTGGGACCTCGCTGCCAGCAACTTGTCGACTACTTCGAAGAGCTGCCCGGGCTAGCTCCGTTGCCACCGCGATACAATCCAGCCACGTGGATGCTCGAGTGCATTGGCGCTGGTGTATTGAATGATGTCCCCACCGATCTGGATTTTGTGGCCACATTTAACGGCAGCGCGCACCGAAGTCAACTCGAGGATATGTTGAGTCGTGAAGGCGTCGGTGTCCCATCGCCAGCAGCCCCCGAAATGCTGTTCGCAAAGAAGCGAGCGGCTTCATCGTTTACACAGTTCAGCTTCCTCACAAGGCGATTCCTAGATATGTACTGGAGGTCGCCGACGTACAATCTCACTCGCGTGGGCATGGCAGTGTTCTTGGCGCTACTGTTTGGCGTGACGTTCCGCGAAGCCGACTACAAGTCGTACCAAGGCCTCAACTCGGGAATGGGTATGATTTTCATGGCGACCCTGTTCAACGGCATGATCTCGTTCCAGTGCGTGCTGTCCGTGTCGTCGGCGGATCGGCCTGCTTTCTACCGCGAACGCGCAACGCAGACGTACAACGCCTTCTGGTATTTTATCGGCTCTTCGATCGTGGAGATTCCGTACGTGTTCGTGAGCGCGTTCGTGTTCACGGCCATCTTTTTCCCAATGGTGCAGTTCACCGGTTTTGGGACCTTTCTGCTGTACTGGATCAACACCTCGTTCCTCATCCTCATGCTCACCTACATGGGGCAGATGTTCGTGTACGCACTCCCAAGCGAGGAGGTGGCTGCGATCATCGGAGTGCTCGTCAATTCGATTTTCTTCCTCTTCATGGGCTTTAGCCCCCCGGCCAACCTCATCCCGTCGGGCTACCACTGGCTGTACACCATCACACCCCAGCGATTCTCGCTCGCCGTACTCGGTGCGCTCGTGTTCGCTGACTGCCCGGACGAAGCCGTTTACGACGCAGCGACCAAAACCTGGAGTGGTGTGCACTCGCAACTGGGCTGTCAGCCGCTGGAGAATGCCCCAGTGACTACGGGCGCTGTCACCGTCAAGCAGTTCACTGAAGATGTGTTTGGGATGAAACACGATGAGATCTGGACCAACTTTTTCGTCGTACTAGGCTACATCGTGCTGTTCCGCGTTCTCGCTCTGCTCGCGCTGCGATTCATCAATAGTCAGAAGCGCTAGGAGATGTTGTCTAGTATTGTGGAAAATCAATGCCCTCGCTCTGTCACTGCTTCCACTTTGCGGGAGGGCAACATCTCCACAATTCACGGCCAGGATTTTGCTTGATCGTCCACGGTGATAAATGCATCTTACTTCAGCCAGCTCCTTGTACCAAACGTAGAGGTATCGGTGCATCTCCATCATGTAGGTGAAGCTACATACTTCAGTACCCAGCGTAAATCCTCGTCAATAAACACCGATGTCGGCCCGTTGTACACTCGTTTTGGTGTCCATGATGATGTTGACTTGAGCCATTCTTGCTGTGCTACCTGCGTGACCCAGGAACTCCTCAACAGCGGGATCGCGTACCTCTTCCTCGATAAACGTTCCTATCCGCCACGAAACCTCCCAGTGCACCAGGGACGGGTGCTCGGCCAGTACCTCAACGCCCACGACCGATCTACAGTAACAATGTGCTCCAGTCCACACACTCAAAGTGCCGGCATAGGACATTGACACGTGAGCGCCCGCTTAGTTGTCTTGCGATTGCGGGGGTCTTCCCGTGTCCATTGGAACTGGGCCGTGATCTCTCCACGCGGCGGTACTTGCCTCGGTCCAAGTGACTGGGTAGCAGCTCGAAGGCAGCGGGCATTTTGAGGCAGCTACCCCGGGTAAATTATGGATTACTTAAGTAGCCGCGTCTCGAATGGATCGTAACTTGGTGGCGCGCAATCCAGGAGCTCCGTCAGACCGTAGTGAGCAACGGCTAAGCGTTCGTTGACGTGCACGAAGCAGTAGGTAAGCGTTCGCAGTAGCAACTTCCCCCAGGACGTCACCATGAGAGCGGAATGCACTCATGAGTTTGGTTTGCACCATTCCAGCAGCACGAACCCATTGTCACAATCAGGGAGTAACACGAGCATTATCGTGGAGGCAGTAACTGCAGCCAGACGCAGTGCTATCCGCAGCAAGTTTTCAGTCGCAACGGGATGATCTCGAGCACGCCTTTGGTGCAGCTAGATCTGCTTCTCTTCAATGAGCGCAATACTCTCGAATCAGTGAAAGTCCTGCAAGTAGACGGGCATATACGTATAATTGGAGCTCTTCTGTCCAAGAAACTGACGCCAAGTTTTGCCATTTCGAGATACACCGTCCATAGCGCACTTGGCGCAGTCAGGTTGTAGTTGAGCATGTCGTTCTTCACGATCGACACGTTCCAGCAGTACCACCAAGAACTGGGTGCTGCGATGACATCCAAGCTCGAGTCGAATCCGGAGTCGCCATCAACCGCGAAGACCAAAGCGAGGGACAAACAGGAGGAAAAACGGCCGTCGTCACCCAGTCACTCTGCGAACACGAGGTCCTTGTCATCAGAAGCCGCGAGCGAGCTCGACCCTTTGTCTGCTCTAAACCTCGCACGGGCTGCGGATCCGTGGCTGGGGAACTCGTTGTTGACTCCAACGGCTTGCAGCTACTTCGACAGCACAGAAGGAGCGTCTGCATCAGCTGTCGCTGCAACGTCGCTCAAGGTGGTGGCTGTGGATCATCCGAGCGAAGACTGGGGCGACTTCGTCACGTTCGGGCAGCAGCGAAAGCAGCTCGAAGGGAGGAGCTCTTCCCCCACAAAGCGCGTGCCTCCACCGCCACTGCATCTGCCTGACCAAGACAGTCACCCGGACAGTGACGATGACTCCGAAAGCAACAATAGCGACCCGATGCTAGGACATGACACGCCACGCATTGGTCGCGAACGCTCGGGTTCTAGTTGGGGCGTGAGCTCGCCGTCCATGGTGATTCGAAACAACACTCCCACACATGCTGCATCAACCGCTCTGGTCCGTCAGCCATTCCCCAGCACTAAAAGCGGAGAGAGCAAAGGCTTCGCCTCCATGCTGCTAGACCGCCTCCTCTCGCTCGGAAGTTCCTCTCCACGTACCAGTATGCCCATTTCGACTTTCCCTCCAGCGCCAAGGCGAAACTACGATTCATATGACGTCACGTTTGATCACGGCCCTGTTGGACTCGATCTTGAGACGGACTGGTACGGACGTCAGGCTGTGGTCAAGGGCTTCCGTGCGGTCAACTCGGCAGGTGACGACGGGCCAGCCAAGCGCTGCGGACTCATCCGTGTTGGAGATGTCCTCACTGCAATCAACGGACAATCGTGCCTCGAGACGAACTTCCAAGAAACGCTGGAGGCGCTTCGTCTCGCTGGAAAATCGCGCCACACTCTTCACTTCAAGTCGCTGGAAGCTGCTGGCGATTTGAGCGTCTACGCGAACGACAAGGATGTCATGCAGGCGCGTAAGTTCATCCACCAGCACAAGCAGCGGTTCTACAGACCACCTTGCGTCCCTGAAGGGGAAAACCCTCACGAGTTGGTTCTGGGATGCATTGAGCGACTGCGAGGAGAGTTCGTGACGGCTCTGAACTTCCACCGCGAGGAAACGGGCGAGTTCTTGCTCGCTGCATCCTGCGCCAGTGATGGCTCCGGGCCCTTTATTTTCCACACGCTGAGAGATTCGCACCTGCGTACGATGCGCGAGCTTCCCCAGAGTGAAGATTCCGCTGTGTATTTGGGGCGTTTGGAGCCCAGCTTCCTGGGCACCGAGTTCACACTGTTTGACCACCACACCAGCTCCAGCCAACTTCACGACAACGAACTTGCATTCCTCGTGTACACCGCCAACGTTCTCGGCCGCGTACCCAACTCACTCAAATGTGTAGTATCCAAACCTGTTGAAGACGACCAAGACGATGAAGCGCTAGATAATTCAAAAGACTCGGGCAAGCCCACTACGCTGCGTCAGCAACGTTCGGGAATGGGCATCGACGGCGCCATTTTCAACACTCACCCTGCGCGACTCGGCCGCAGTGCGAGCTTGTCGGACCGATTCAACCGGCAGCAGCAGTCGCGGAGTATGTCGATCGCTGAACGACTGCGAAGTTTTACACTGGAGGATCTGGATCAACGCTTAGAGTTTGCAGCGGACGGAGCTCTCAGCTGGTTGGACGACGACGACGTTGAGGGCCACGCGCGCTCTATGCGCATCAAGAAGGCCCGGATGAGAGGCGAGCGCACCGCCTCAATGGGGCAGATGTCATACGGAGCTGTCGAGCAGGAAGAGTACGAGAAAGACTTGCTCGTGTTTGAGACCAAGCAGCCTTCTTGGAACGAGGAGCTGGGGGCTTGGACACTGAACTTCCAGGGGCGCGTGAAGGTCGCCTCGAAGAAGAACTTCCTGCTCGTTGGGACGGAGACGAAGGAGAACGGCGACGAGGAGGAAATCACGGCGCTGCGCTTCGGCAAAGTGTTGAAAACGCGCTTCACGCTGGACTACGCGGCGCCTCTCGCCCCCATCCAGGCGCTTGCTGTCGCCTGCTCCGCCTTCGCCAACAAGAGAGCTGTCACATAGACATCAGTCGTTAGTGTGTCGCTTTTCCCACTCTAAAACACGTTCCCCCTGCATCCAAAAGATCAGCTCGAGCCTGTTGATGAAATAGCTGAGCCTCTATCTAGTCTACGGTCTCCACAGTCCCCCGTCACATATGCGGCGGCAGCTCCAAGCCCGTGAGCAGCAAGTTCCCTGGTTCGTCGATGAACTTGCGGACGTCTGCCGCCGGGATGAACGCCACGTGACCGGCCAGCGCCTGTCGCGCCTGCCAGGCCGCATGGGCCTCTCGGTCGTGCAGCGGCGGCTCGTCGTCCCTCTGTCCGATGCTCGGCACGATGCCCTCCACGACGCCCACGCACGCGTCCTCCGCTGCGCCGATCACGGCCCCTCCGCACATTCCCTCCTCCAGCAGCTCCCGACTCCACGCGAACTCCTGGCCGCTGCTGCTGCGCCCCACAAAGTGTCCGTCCACGCCCGCGGGCAGCTGCAGCCCCTCCTCCAGCTGTCGGTGGCCCGAGAAGAGCAGCGCGTCCCCCCGCTGCGCCGGCGTCTGCTGCAGCGTCAGCGCCGAGAGCCCCAAGCGCTTCTCCGCCTGCTGCCAGGCGGCCGCGTCCGCCAGCGTCAGCAGTGCCAGGTCGCGGCTCTCGTGCGTCTGCACCTGCGGCACCAGCGGCAGCTCCAGCAGAACCTCCGGCCTGGCGCTGGGGCCGCCGTCCACCGCCAGCAGCTGCAGCGAGTGGCGCACGAAGTCCTCGCGCACGAACTGCAGCCAGTCCCACGTGGCCGCGAAGTACTGCGGGAAGAGCCAGGGACACGCCACGTGCTGGCACGTGACGACGGACAGTGACGCGCCTGAGGCGCCGCGCAGCACGACGGCCGAGCCGCTACAGTAGAGATCAAATGGTCACAGAGAGCTTTAGGAGGCTTCCAGGGGGAGTTAAGGCGTGGAAAGCAGTGCGTTGTGTGCGCCAGACGCAGGGGATTGTGGAGGTGTACCTGCTGAGGTAGTCCAGCGTCGTCATGCCCTCGTGGGGAAGGCAGAAGAGCGTCGTCAGCGATAGCACGGCGCGCCGACCGCCGGACGCCATTGGCACTGATAATGGCAAGTTTTCAAGCAAAAAACAAAATACGCAATGGACCGATTCCCGTAGGATCTGTCGCGGCCATTTTGTACAGATTCCGTACAGAATTCCATAAAAAGGCCATTTCTAGACAACTCGAGTCCGCCGTCGACTCGACAGATTTCACTTCTGTCGGAGGGTACCCCCCCCTCCGACAGATTTCTAGATGTGTAGATGGTATGGCTAGAATGGTGAACATTGCTCTCTCACTCCTGCACTGCTCACTGGGGCTGCTGACACTGGCAAGCATAGTGCGGACGACGAAGACGAGTTCATCGACGCGTCTACGAGCGCTGCCACCGCAATGCTGGCGAGGGGGAGGCCACCCGCAAGCGGTGCCGGCGAGACAGAAGCAGTCCGATGAGGGTGGATTTGCCACGGAACTCGAGATCCCTGTAAATACGCCCTCATCAGACTGCTTATGTCTCCTGCTAGGAAATGACGCTGCGTTTAAGCTGGCACAGTCACGTTGTGGTATTTGACTAATTTCAACCGCTAGAACACGGGTGACGGGGCGGCGAGTCTTCCCACTCGGTGACACCGGCATTAGAATGTATAATAGTTACGCAGTCGAAGGCCGTGATAATGTCACGGCCCTCGACTGCCGCAAGACGCTCATTGAACAAATGGCGGGCCCGTTCGAGCCACTTGGTTCATTGATGATAGTTAGCAGCGCCATAGTATCGGAATCGCTGTAGCCTTGCGGCCCTGTGGGCCCGCAGCGCTTGCTTGCAGGCACCATGATCGCTGCTGAGTGGTGGGGCTTGCCAGGGAGTACTATTGACGTGCGTGGGTGAGGGTCACTTCAACTTGAAAGTGGCTCCTCGGATCTGTACCGAATCTATACATTTAGACAGCAAGTGGTCTGCGGGCTGTACGAGGTCTGTACACGATTTTTTAGACACGAAATCTGTACGAAAATAGCCCACGGGAATCGGTCCATTATTGGACCGATTCCCGTAGGATTTATCAGTCAGATTTGGTACAGATTTGGTACATGTACAGATGTCTAATCTAAACATGGAGACGCGATTGGCTCGAGCCGAATCTGTCGATTCGGGTACAGTACTGCTAGAACATTTTGTTTTAGCTTTCCTTTATGGGTGAGGTAAAGAAGTTTAAAATGGCGACAGAACACTACATACTGTACCTGTTTCATCACAGAACGCGGTGTGTCGCATTCTGGACTTCGTTTCGTTCTTCACGCTGTTCCTGGGCTCAGCGACTGGGTCTGCTCATCTGTAAGCAGGTACTGTACATGTACACCATCTTTCTGCTCGGCAGCGTCCACCGCCTACGTGGAAATATACATCAGCCAGATTAAGATACATGTAAAAGCTGATTGCTAATGTTCGTCAGACTACCAGCAGTCGCCGTGCACGCAGCCAAACTGTTATATATAGAGATTGCCGCAAGAATGGCTGAGGCGGAGATGTGAAAATCTTGTTTCACTCTGAATACTTTCTGATCACCGAGTAAATTAAGTGTCGAGATTGGGACACTGGCCAACCTTACCAGATAGAGAGTGACTGCTGTCCCCGACTGAAGTATACGCCCTGTTTACTTCTGTCCGGAGGGCATAAACGGTGCGCATAGCGAGCGCAGCGAGCCGAGCCCCGCGCGAAGCGCGGTAGGGTAACACATAGCGAGCGTAGCGAGCCGATCCCCGCGCGAAGCGCGGTAGGGTCCGCGCGGAGCGCGGTAGGGTTTAGGAGCCCCATGCCAGGGTTTTTGGGGTCTAGTTAGGGGTGTACTAAAAATCTATTTTTATCCGGACACGTATAGACGGCTATATAAAAGGTGCGAGTCGGTTGCAGTAGAGAGGCTACTGCAACACCCAGTCGGGGACAGCGTCACGTGCCTGCATGATGCTGACGTCCGTTTTGTGAAAAATGGTAGACTGTGGAGATGCTCTTAAGACTTCTTAAGGAAAGCATCATATTCAGGCCTCTTTATTTGAGGTATCATACCTCATTCCCTCGATTAGCTTAATGGAGGTATGCCACGGCAAGTTAAGTGAGGTCCGGTGAGGTCCAGGTGCAACTATAGTGAAATTAAGAAGAATCTAGCTATCCGCTAGGGCTAGAGCATTCAATTGCGTGAGCTGCTTCGAGTGCAGAATGCCTTCAAGCGAGAAATTGGTGAGCGACTGCCGGTACTCGTCGCGTTCCCAACCAATGACAGAGAAATCCGACTACGCTGACGCCGTGTTGGGGAAAGTTGTTGCCAATGCTCCACAAAACCGCTGAAGCACTCGAAATCGGCCTTCAAACTCTTGCCAACCTTCTTTAAACTGTGTTGTGCTGTCACTGCATACCTCGAGCTTAGTTTTAAGCACAGTATCCAAGCTGATGTCTAACAGCAACTGCTGGTGGTCAGTTTTGACTTGTGCAACTTTATCAGCGGTCCACCCCGCTTCTTTCAGTCGACTTTTGTGTCGACTAATGACACCACAAACGGTGCTTGTCCGCACTGCAATGAGTTGATGTGGTAGCACGGGAGGAAGTTCGTTGTCGGAGCTTGGTTGGTTGGTCTGATATCTTGTTGAAACAATGGTCGCGATTCAACTGGCGAACAACTCCGCGATCGAGCGTACATTAACGTCGGTGCAACCTCATCGTTGGCACGGCGTGCCCGTACATTTCGGACGCTTTTGGCAACTACGCGTCCCACTCATGGTCCTGCTGGCGATCTTCTACGGGTGAGACTAAGGAGGGCCATTTCCAAGGATTTGCACAGAGGGCCATTACACAGAAATAGTACACACGGGCTCCCCAAAATCAGCCGTTTTCATGCATACTATACATAAGTCAATTTGCAGGTGTGCCCGTCCCACCGAGGTGTGTCCGTTGCAGAGGACGATCTTGAAGCAGTAGTTGCACTCGTCCTCGAAAACTATTATAGGATGAAGTTCTCGTCCTCAAAAACTGTGTATTAATGTTGCTGTCAGTATACTTGTTTGGCCCTCATCCCTGCTATCAACCGCCTCAAATGCGAAATCCTCACTCTCAAAAACAACCCAGCAGCAGCAGCTCCCCAGTAGCAGCGCCCCTCCAGCAACACTCTCGCAGGCTTGCTCAAGAAAAACTTCAAGAACACCTCGTCAGCACTACAACCCCAACACCAGAAACAACACAACAAGTCACCTTTGCGGTCGCTAAGCGCATCTCAGCTCACCTTAGCAGTAGCAGCAATCGAAGAGCCAATCCGCCATCTCTGACGAGAACTACTCCGCGAGCAGCCAACTCACCGGTCGTGTCAGCACCTTCACCCAACGCCACACAGATACTGTTCTTCATCGACTTTCCTGGTAACCAGCAGCGGCAAACGGCAGGACACATCAAGTATCAGTCCATGGAACTGACCAACCAGCTCAACAGTGGAAGCGAAGTCTCCACGTCTCCAAGAATGGGCATGCGCGAGATAGCACGCGCTTTGCCTTCGCTGAGCTCGGGAATGGAATCCGAGCGCGAGCAGTCTCCAGGAATGGACATGGGTGCGATTGCACGAGCGCTGCCGTTGCTGGGCTCTGGTGCGGGTCCGAGCTCGGAGGAAACGCCTCCATTGTTCGATGGTCCCAGCGCTTCTGCTGGTTTTGCCGATGGGATTGATGAGCAACCCTCACTACCCGTCGTCGAGAGGCAGACGGTGGTCATTGAGCCTCCTCCTCCATCGACGTATCCCAGCGAAGAGGCCGCAATTGCAGCCTTGCATGCCTGGACGAAAGACCATGGGTTTAATGTGACGAAACGCCGAGCGTTCTACACCGACGCTGTCGCTAAAGAAGTTTGGAAGCGAGGTTTTAGCTGTGATCGCGGTGGTAAGCCAAAGTGCACACAGCATCTCACCGATGCTGAAAGACAGCGCCCAATGAGGGGCTCGATGCGCATGGGCTGTCCTATGAAGATTATCGTGCGTGCCGTGTCTGAGGATGACCCAAGAGGAGCCTGGCTGATCGTTCACACTCGGAACGGGAGCCAGCTTCACAACCACCCTCCGTCTGAAGACGCTCGAGTTCACCCAGATCATCGCCGACGAGCTGCAGCTGCCACTGAGATGGCCCCAGCGGCGTCGCTCCAAGAGCTTGTTCATGCCCAGACAAGCGTTGGGACATCGGCAGCTGCAGTCTGTGCGAGTTTGCTTCAAGCAGATCCTGGCACGTACGTGATACCACAGGACATCGCCGACATGAGAAACGCAGCTCGTCGGCGTGAGCTCTCGGCGCAAACTGTTATGGAGGCGTTGTTTGCTCGGCTTGAGGAAGATGGATTCTACTACCGATGGGAAGCTGAGCCTGAGACCCAGCATCTTCTCTATTTGTTTTGGGCTCACCCGCGGACACTGGAGCTGTTCCGGCGACACCCCGAGATCCTAGGGATGGATTGTACGTACAAGACGAACAAGTACAAGCTTCCGCTGTTCAACGTGATTGTGTTGACTGGATTCAACACAGTCCTTCCAGTCGCACAGTGCTGGCTTCCGCGCGAAAGGGAAGAAGACCACCTCTGAGCGATGAACACGCTTCGGTCCTTCTTGATCGAGATGGATGTGGGCATTCCTGGCTTGATTCTCACGGACAGGGAGTTGGCTGCCATGAACGCCAATGATACTGTCTTTCCCAGTGTGCCAGCCGTGATCTGCAGGTGGCACATGAACAAGAATGTTCTCAGTAAGACGCGCCAAGTTCTCGGCCAAGTCCCTGTAGTCAACCCGGCGCCCGCCAAACTTACTGTTCAGTCAATTGTTTCTTTGCATGCCCACGAGCTACATGAGTTCTATACGAACTGTCATTGTCGTACGGTTTCTCACAGACATTGCAGATGTACGGGCCCTTCCTCTTCGGCGGAGCACGGCGCTTGAGCTTATTCTCGGCGGCCTTGGGGTTGCTGAGGCAGTAGCGGCGGTGGTAACGCATGGCATTCGACTCCTCCAGCTTAATCCCGCAGTACTGGCATTCAAAGTGAGGCGGAAGCACATTTGAAACCACGTCTGGCTCCCATTTAAGACCACGGAAGGTCAGGTAACAATGCATACGGTGGTTCACGCGGTCGTACGCCATCCCGTTGTGGATCAAATCCCCTCGAAAGATGACGCAGAAGCCGACTGGAATTTCGATGACGCGCGCCTTAGACTCGTCCTTGACGTCCGTGCACCCATCGTAGACTAGAACACGTGCACCTTCGTCATGAGCGCACAGCATGCTGCCGAGAACGCGACCTTGCTTTCTTGCGGCTTCTAAGACCTTGTCCGGGTAGTCCTGATGACTTTCCTGCTCGTCACCCCCCGGGTGGGACCGCAAGAACGAGACAGCGGATATAATCCAGCGAGGCTCGAGGCAGTCGGTGATGGCTTTCACTGCAATCTTCAAATCTCGGACTGCCCCGGATGCCCTGTAGACACGAGCCATCTCGCGGCAGGCGTCGTCGCAGTCTCCCCCCACCTTGTTGAAGATAGGGTTATACTTGGACTCCATGGCACCGGATCTCGCCTCATCTTGTAGGGCGCGAAGGACCTCTGGACGAAGGCCGAGAGAGACAAGTAAGTAGCCACAGGGCGGCAGCGGAGGTCTTGGCTTCGGCTTGGGCGCCATTTCGGAAGTGAGACCAATGCAGGTGCGTCGGCGCCGGGATTGCAACGGGCACGCTCTTATGGGACGGGCACGATGCTAATAATCTTAGTTTTTGTATGGACAAGTCTACTGGATATTGCAACGGACACACCTCGGTGGGACGGGCACACCTGCAAATTGACTTATGTATAGTATGCATGAAAACGGCTGGTTTTGGGGAGCCCGTGTGTACTATTTCTGTGAAATGGCCCTCTGTGCAAATCCTTGGAAATGGCCCTCCTTAGTCTCACCCATCTTTTACCTGCTCTGAAAATGGTTCCGGAGACGTCGGGCAAGTCGGCTGAGGAAATCCTAGCCGAATACGACTCGCGCCGCGAGCAGTAAGTCCCAAAGATTTTGTACAAGTTGTTTACGTAATTGTGTCGGCATTACATGTAGAAGCTGCAGAAAAGTAATTAAAACTGGTGTCTTCTACTGCCAGTGCTGCTATTCTCAGTAGACTACTGAGGATAGCAGTGACCGTGAGGCTTGCAGTGGATGCCGCATAGTGTAGGCTATGAATTGCGCACTTTAATCTTAAACTAAAATCGGCTACTGTTCCATATCCCAGCCTAAATCATAGCCCTAGTTAATGTTTTGGTGTCTTCTGGCCATCTTAACCGAGGTATGATCGGGCTTCTTAATTGAGGGATTGTGAGGGTAATGGTCCGATTTCCCTCAATTAGAGAGGCCTGATCATATTGCTCATTATCTCACCGCTTTCATATTTTTTAAAATATTAAAATCGTAGCACTTCAAGTCCTCCGATCGCAGGACAACCGGGATACAGTATGTGGATGTACAGCGAGAACGACTCGTTCAAATCGCGCAACGAGTTTTGAGGAAGCTGCCACTGCCTGGCAGCCTGCCTGCGATAGGATGTACAGAATCGGACTCTGTTCATCACTTTGGCCGAGCTGACGGTAACACGCGACATGCACCAGCTGCTTCTACCAGTAGCTCTGTCCCCAACGTGCAGATGCAGAACACAAAAACAAACAATCTCCTGCACTTGCTATCTGTATACTCTGCGCAAACCTATGGCAACGGTGTACTCAGGTTATCGGATTCAAGCGGGCCCAGGTGTGCTCCAGAGAGCAGCCCGCTCACGTGGGATTGCGATAGAGCGAGTAATCTAAACACGGTACCGTGCTCGCGGGCTTACGCGCCGAGGTCTTCACCCGTGGTATTACTGTAACATTAGAACCTCACAAAGAGCCTCCCACGAGGTGATCACCACACGCGTGCCCAGTTTCGCTTGAGGGATCACCTGTACCGGAGTCTCCCCAGTCCCGAATCCAGCTGATAGCCAACAGATTTGAGAAAACTGCCCCCCCCCTCCCCCGGTTGAGCTTCTCCCTCCAGCAATCGATGGACCGCATCTCCAGTATCTTCGCGCGTTTCGAGCCGTCGCGCGACTTGACTTCCGATGTGATCGGCCACGTGCTGCCGCGGGCCTCTGTCGGAGGCAGTGGCGCTGTGTTTCACCAGTTGAGACCTGGCGTCGCCAATCCCCACGCGAAGACCGAGCACTACATTCCGCGTCTACCTCCAATCTCAAAGCCACTGCCAGTTGCCAGACCCACATCCCCGGAAATCGCAAGTCCGACCTCGGTAGCGGTACAGCAGAACCCCTTCGATTATCTTATGGAAGCCTCGCTCGCTCAAAAGATGAGCAACGTGGCTGTGCGTAAGAGCATCGAACCCCAAATATCTCGCGAAGCACCCGTACACGACTTGGCACAAGCGTCAGTTCAGGCTTCAGTCTGTTCAACTGAATCTGCAGCTCCGATCCCCAAACCGACCAGATCCCCCCAGCATTCGGCCAAGACGATTCAAGTCACTGACTCAGAAAACCCCAAGCCCAAACGTAAACGTATTCGCCTCAAGACGGCGCGACGTCGCGAGCAATGCCGCACGAACCAAGCCCGCTACCGGAAGAAGCAGACGGAGCACGCGAAAGACCTCGAGGTGGCCGTGGAGCAGCTCCGACGCGAGATCCCGATGCTGGAGACGCAGCGCAGCCGCCTCATTTCCAACGCCAAGTCGAGCGCGTGGTACGTGGTCATGGAGTACTTCCACATCTTCCGCAATGGCTCTCGACCGTCCGATGGGGTCGTCTCGGGGCCTGAAGCGTGGCTCCAGAACTCCGAGACTCAGCAGCAGCGTGCGTTCCTGCAGTCGGCCATGTCGGATGACGTCGTGCTGGGGGAACGACGAGGCGTAGACGCGCTCCTGGACCAATGGAAGCGGTGCACGACGAGCTTCGACGATCTGCAGTTCCGTGTGGAGCACATGACACGCGTCTCCGAAGCCTTCATCGCGGCCACGGCCTCACTCCGCGTGACCATTTCAGACGCGACGTTGCAGAACGTCTTCCCGCATCTTCTGGCGGTGGGCGGCAACCGATTCAGCAGAACGCACCAGGCGATGCTCAGGTCCAAGCTGCTCGGCCAGCGGCTACTAGTTCCGTGCCAGCTTCGCTTCGAGTGGGACGAGAAAAGCGAGCGGATCGTGCGATTGGAGCAGACTGTGGACCTATTGACGCCGCTGCTCCCGGTGCTCGGCACACTGGCAGATGCAGCGTTTGTTCTTGAGCAGGCCCGGGTTCACCAGGACGGCTCCATCGGCGACTTCTAACGTTAATACAGCACAACAAGTGAGTACTAAAGCACTGTACGTTTCTGAAATATACAAAGACGACCCAAAATGCTACTAAACGCTACTAAAATAGACAACCTAGAGCTCACATTTTCAATTCCTACATTTCTAGGTATCATTGACGCCATGGACAAGTTCTCGTACCCCGAGTACTACGACTTCCCTCCCTTCTTCACGTGCGTGTCATCAACTGCTCCAAACTAGTATAGTGCGAACCCCTCTTAACACGGGGCTGACCCCACCGCTTCATCAATTCCGCGCAGGCTGCAGCCCGTGCGCGCCACGCGCGAGAAGCAGCTCGTGCTGTGGCAGCAGCTCGTGCTCGAGTACCACCGCGCGCACGACCTGCCGCTCTTCCAGCCGTTCGCGTCCGCGCTCTTCGAGAACGTCAAGATCAGCCGCAACATGGCACAGGACGGGCGTCTGGCCGTGGTGGAGCACCTCATCCGCTGCGGCCACGGACGCTGGGAGGACGACACCAGGACGCGCTGCCGCATCATGTGGAAGAAACCCGTCGAGTGGGCTGGCGAGATCTACGACTTTGTATGGGGGAGAGCTTTTGTGTGCTGGAATGATTGCACGAGTGCTGACTCAGACTGTGGACGGTGGTGGTGCTATCATTGCAGGCCAAGGAGCACGGCATGCTGGGCAACGTGTTCACGGTCTACGAGCTGTACGCCGGGGAGGAGACGCTTGGCACGAGTGAGTGGAGCGGCCTCAGTGCGAGGCGGGCGGGACTGACCTGACTGCTTTGTGTGGTGCTGTAGACATCCACGGGATGGAGCCCTGGCTGCTGCGTGAGGCGCTCAAGGTGCTGGAAGGAGAGGGGAAGGTGCGCTGGGCGTGGCTGACTGGGCTGGGCTGGCGTTCTTTGCAGAGGCTCACGTGTTACTGCTGTGTGATGCAGGCCGCGGTGATTGCTGGTGAAACGTGCGAAGAAGACGGCGTCAAGTTCCTTGCCACCGGAGTGAGTTGCTAGAGAAGAGGTATGATGGGTGTCGAGTAATGATAATGCGAAGCGACGAGTTTTCAGGGGAATCGTGGAAAATGACTAGAATGGCAACGCAACGGGTTTCTCGGTCCTCTTCGCAGGTGGTGCGACACGAACAACGGCAAAAACGCAGTTTGGTTGCACTGCAGCAAAGGAAAATGGCGGGCAAGAACCAAGCACGCAGCAGCTCCAAGGCTTCTCGTCATCCGCGACACCACCACCGCGGTAACAGGCACCGCCACCAGCATGGAAGTCAATCTGATCAAGCGCCTGGCAAGCAAAACTCTGGAGTAGCGAAGCCCATGCTGATTGCAGAGCCTTGTGTTGAGGCGACACCTGAGCTGGATGGAGCTGGTTTGCAGATCGGCGTCATTTCTACCCGCGCCTATGCCGAAGTGGTGGATGCGTTGGCAACGGCGTGCTGCAGCGAACTTCTGCTGAAGGGCGTGGAGAGCCACAATCTCCACATAGCGCAGGTTTCACTGCCTGCGGAGCTTCCGTACGCGACCAACCAATTGGTTCGCGCAGCCCCCGTGCATCTGGATGCCATGATTGTCGTTGGATGCTTGACGGAAGGAGATCCGCTGTTTGCTGTGGCTCCTGCAGTGGCGAACGCGTGCATGACGGTAGGTATGGAGACCAAGACGCCGGTTATCTACGGCGTGCTCAAGTGCACGGATATTGCCCAAGCTCGCCAATGCGCTGGCCTGACACCGAAAGCGAGGAGCTTTGGTGTTGAGTGGGCGCAGACTGCCATCAGCATGGCTCGGCAGAATCTTGATGGTGGCAAGAAGTGAACACCGCGCTGACAGACCAGACCGCAAGGCCACGCAGTGCATTCGAGAGAATAACGGTGCGGTACAAAGTATTTGGCCGTTCAATGCACTTTTGCTGCTGACGTTGATTGACTTTCGTGCTTTTCGTCTCTTTTCCCAGCTACTCGATGGCTGCCACGCCTTGTCCATGCTTGAAGTTTGCATACAGTATCAGTTTGAAGAAGTTGTTGGTGCTGCGTCCCACAACACGGAAGTCGAGAACGGATCTCATCGGCTTGGTCACTCTTGGTTTTGAGGCTCACTACTGAAAACGATGGCTCCTCCTGGTGTTGAGAAGACGACGGCGAAGACGAAGGTCGCGACGAAGGAAGAGCACGTGGGAGGTGCGTCCGAGCACCACGGCGAAGGCGGCAGCCACGGCCACCACGAAAGCAAGCACAAGACCCCGCACAGTCCTGTGCTCATTGAGCAGCCTGGCGCTACCGAGTCGAGCAGACTCGACGGCAACGGACTGCGTGTTACGATCATCGCTTCGCGTTGGTACGGGAAGGTGATCCACTCGCTCACGGACGCGTGCTCCGAGGAGTTGCTGGACAAGGGCGTGGCGGAAGATGATCTGCACCTCGTGGAAGTTTCTGGTGCGTTCGAGCTGCCGTACGCTGCTGCACGCGTGATCCACTGCAAGGACTCGAGCCGCCGCCCAGACGCCGTGATCTGCGTCGGTTGCATCGTGAAGGACGGCACCCACATGTGCGAGACCATGAGCCAAGCTGTGGCGAACGGAATCATGAAGCTGAACGTGACGTCGGACACGCCCGTGATCTTCGGTGTGCTCTGTTGCGAGAACGAGGGCCAAGCTCAGTCGTGTGCTGCGAAGAAGGCGAGCTACGGTGGCGGCGAGGGTCAGAAGTGCAACCACGGGGTGGCGTGGGCGCAGTCCGCGTTGGAGATGGCTCACTTGAAGCGCTGCGCTGCTGGGAAGAAGTCGGAACACTGCCGCTGCACTCGTTGCGAGAGGCGTATCGGAGCTGTTGGCGCCAAGCAAGAGTCGGGCAAGTCACACGAGTCGCAGAAGACGCGCGAGACCTGCACGACTTGCGGGTCGTCCGCTGAGAAGTGCTCATGCGAGAAGTGCAAGTGCAAGGTGTGCTGCGATAGTCGCGGAGACTGCACGAGCTGTGGGTCGTCGGCCAGCAACTGTTCGTGTGAAGCCTGTAAATGCCGTGCTTGCTGCTCCAAGCGTGAGGCTTGTCGTGGCTGTGGCTGCTCTCCGGACAAGTGTTCGTGCCAAGACTGCAACTGCGCCGCCTGCAGCAGCAAGAAGGAGACGGCTGGAACGAAGATGGCGATGCCGTCGACTGAGCACGCCACCAAGCAGGAGACGCAGCCGCTGCTAGGCGGACAGCAAGAAAGTTCGTCTAGTGGTAAACGCGTGCATGGTGGTGGCTCGGGTGAGTGCGCCAGCTGCGGGAGTCCCGGTGGCAAGTGCAAGTGCGGCTTGTTGCACTAAGCAAGCCGTTGGAGGTGCTGGCGTGGTTGGAAGTGGAGTTCCGGCGAGTGGGTCTGCCGTCGAGTGATGAGAAGCGGCAGATCACGTGCATATTCAACGAGTCTCTGAAAAAAAATGTTGCGTGGACAGGGAAGACCAAGAGACCAACGTTGTCCAATGACTGCGGCGATGGTGAGGAGGTCGCAGTGCAAGTAAGGTTTAGTTTTAATTTGCTGCGTTAGTGGACCGATTCCCGTGGGCTATTTTCGTACAGATTTCGTGTCTAAAAAATCGTGTACAGACCTCGTACAGCCCGCAGACCACTTGCTGTCTAAATGTATAGATTCGGTACAGATCCGAGGAGCCACTTTCAAGTTGAAGTGACCCTCACCCACGCACGTCAATAGTACTCCCTGGCAAGCCCCACCACTCAGCAGCGATCATGGTGCCTGCAAGCAAGCGCTGCGGGCCCACAGGGCCGCAAGGCTACAGCGATTCCGATACTATGGCGCTGCTAACTATCATCAATGAACCAAGTGGCTCGAACGGGCCCGCCATTTGTTCAATGAGCGTCTTGCGGCAGTCGAGGGCCGTGACATTATCACGGCCTTCGACTGCGTAACTATTATACATTCTAATGCCGGTGTCACCGAGTGGGAAGACTCGCCGCCCCGTCACCCGTGTTCTAGCGGTTGAAATTAGTCAAATACCACAACGTGACTGTGCCAGCTTAAACGCAGCGTCATTTCCTAGCAGGAGACATAAGCAGTCTGATGAGGGCGTATTTACAGGGATCTCGAGTTCCGTGGCAAATCCACCCTCATCGGACTGCTTCTGTCTCGCCGGCACCGCTTGCGGGTGGCCTCCCCCTCGCCAGCATTGCGGTGGCAGCGCTCGTAGACGCGTCGATGAACTCGTCTTCGTCGTCCGCACTATGCTTGCCAGTGTCAGCAGCCCCAGTGAGCAGTGCAGGAGTGAGAGAGCAATGTTCACCATTCTAGCCATACCATCTACACATCTAGAAATCTGTCGGAGGGGGGGGTACCCTCCGACAGAAGTGAAATCTGTCGAGTCGACGGCGGACTCGAGTTGTCTAGAAATGGCCTTTTTATGGAATTCTGTACGGAATCTGTACAAAATGGCCGCGACAGATCCTACGGGAATCGGTCAGTATTGACCGGCTCAGCTGCCAGTAATGACAAGGTCAGTGAAGCTACTTCAAATGTTGTGTTGGTGGTTTGTCTATCGAGTTGAAGGGGTCCTGTCTTGACGGTTGTCGGGTGCGTTGTATAAAATATGTTCTTGAGAACTGGCGTCGCATATGAGAGGGGCTTTCAAACAGCTTTGGAGGTGCTGGAGCCATTCATTCATTTCTCGAAAAACCCTCAAGACGATGGTAGTGGGAACAACGACAAGCGTGAAGCAGTCGGTCAAGGACAAGACCAATGAGCCTGGGGGTGCAGGTGCGTTGCACCAGCATCACTCTGAGCTCGAAGGCCAAGGTGAAGACCAAGAAGAGAGTAAGGCCGAGGCTTCTACGCCCTCGGAACAAATTGGATCCTCTCACCACGACGACAAGAGTGGAAAGCACGCGGCTGGCGAGCACGTGAGCCACGAGTCGTGCAAAAATTGCGGGTCTTTGGCGGACAAGTGCTCGTGCAAGCGCTGCGAGTGCCAAGTGTGCAGCAGCAAGACTGAGGAAGGAAAACCGCCAGCTATTGAGCCGCCGATCAAGTCTGCGACTTCGGCAACCGTTTTGTGTGGCGGTGGGTGCGTTGCTGCCGCTGAACGGGCTGCAGCTGGGGGGTGTCCAGCGTGCGAATGCCCTTCCCAGTGTCCGTGCACGAAGTGTGGCTGCCCGATCTGCGGTCCAAGTCAATCTGCTTCGCAGCCGATGCCCTGCTCCGGTGGCAACGAGGCCAGGAAGCGTGCAACCGAAGGGAATTGTCCTGCGTGCGGTTGTCCTGCTGGCAATTGTCCTTGTACCGGTTGCGAATGCCCCGTGTGCAAGTCCGCGTAAGTTTTGGGGCTATGAGGTGATCACTGATCAGCGATGCGGCTGAGGTGCATCTTATGTCAGATGAGGACTGAGGATAACGAACGTCGAGTGGAATACTATTCCATCAAGTGATAAGCTTAGTTGGTATTGATGCTGTCTACCTATTCACTCCTCTAGGTCCTGTATGTAAGGCGACGCGGGCCTTGTGGCTTAGGTGCTGGCCATGAACACGCAGCCGTAGACGCCCGTCTCGATGATCATGCACTCCGAGTTCTGCGTCAAGCCGTCCTGGATCTGGGGGCAGTTGCCCATGATGGTTCCCGAGCACACTGGCTCGGACGCGCAGAAGTCCCTATCGGCGCTGACGATGCTCACGGGGGTGTCGCCTGCTGGGTTCGCCGTGCAGTTTAAAGGCGCGTCGTACGTGACATTGGTAGGGACGTTGTCCGCCGTGTACGGCCTGCAGCCGTAGGCGCCGGTCTTGAGCAGGTCGCAGAAGGAACCGAACTGCAGGCCGTCCTGAGGAGCGGGACAATTGCCCGTCGCCACCTTCTGCACGCACACTGGTTCGTTGACACAGTAGGCGCCCTTCAGTCCCTGCACGCTCACCTGGGTGCTCTCAGCCGAGCAGTCCGTGAACGGAGTGATCGGGACAGGAGCAACAGTCGGCGGCTGCGTAGTCGGCGGCGCGGTGGTGGCAGGCGCCGCAGTCGTGGGCTCTGGGGTCGGAGCTGCGGTTGTTGGCTCTGGGGTTGGAGCTGCGGTTGTTGGCTCGGGCGTGGGGGCCTCCGTCGTCGGCTCTGGCGTGGGGGCCTCTGTGGGAAGACTCGTGTTGGTCTTGCAGCCGTAGACGCCGGACGCTACGACGCCGCAGTACGATCCAAAGGGGAGACCTTCCTGGGTCGCAGGGCATGCGCCGGTGCTGAAGGTGGCGATGCACGGGTCGCCGACCACGCAGAAGATGCCTTCAACGCCCTCCACGCTCATCTGGCTCTCGCCCACGCCGCAGGTGACGGCCCTGACCGAGGACGTCGCAGTCGCCGTGAGGATGATCGCGAGCAGGAAAGACTTGAACATCTTGAGGTGGTCGGTTGGGTGTTGTTGGGCTTGAGCCGAACTTGGTAAGTTGAGGAATGTCCTGGTCAAAGACGGAAGCGAGCTCTTGTTGTCGATTGTTTATAGCGCCGACTATTTCGATGCGCACGGGAAGTTACCACGTGCGATGGTGGGCCCACAGAATTAAGCGCTGCTTGTTCCCTGAAGGCGTTCGATGTGAGATCGCGCTCCTGTTGCTGCCCCTTGCCAGTTTATTTTTGCTGTCCGCGAGTTTCAAGCGCGTGTGTCTCCTGCGGTGCATTCCCGCACAACCCGCACGCGCCACCGTGACGGCTCCGCACTCGCACATCTCCAGAGCGCATCTTGTTGCCGTCAGCTTCAACATCGACATGAGACGAGGCGGCGTCATGTAGCCATGTGTCGACCACCTGAGCCCGTCACGTCTGCATCTCAATCTTGGCCTACCCACGGAAGAGACGCACGCGAGCTCCTTGCCGCCGTTGCCGACCTGATCCCCCTCTCTCCGCTTGTCTCGGCACTTACAGTCCGTGTGTCTCCGCCGCGTCCCGCGCGCAGCTCCAACAGGCCACGCGCTTTAAGCAAGTACAAAGTACCGATCGATCATGATGACGCTGCCGACTGACGAGGTGCCGCCGCCGCCGTCCTCCCGCGGGGGCAGCAGCTCCACGGCGCTCGTGCTGGTCACCGACGACGAAGATCCGCAGAGCTCGGCGCTCGTTGCCAGCGCCAGTCAGTCCGACCTGGAGCTGCACCTGCTGCAGACCTTCGCGGTCTACGCGAGCCAGCAGCTGCTGCATTCGTACCTGAGCGTCAAGCACGCGACGCGCGTGACCCGCTTCTTGGCGGACGTGACGGAGAGTTTGGCCTCTCGCTCGGGGCTCGCGACACTCGTGCGCGTGCTGTTCAGCCAGTACATGCGCCTCGGACACCCGCTCGTGCAGCAGGTGGACGACGCCATGGGCAAGCGCGTGATCGACGCCGTGGTCGGCGTCCTCATGCTGGCGGAGCAGGGCGACAAGCACACGGGCATCTTGGCGCTCGAGGCCGAGAGCAGCAGCAGCGAAGCGGCCAGACTGTCGTACGCCGAGCGGTTCCAGGCGCTACTACTGGGAGAAGTGCCGCGGATGGAGCAGCTGCTGATGGACGTGCAGCGTCAGGCTCAAGAGGAGGTGTTGGCCAAGGCGGACGAAGCCGCGCGGCGAGCGCCGCTGCCCGTCGTGATGGAGCTCAAGGACTTTGTGCCCGTGGACGAGGTGGCCAGGCTCAGGGAGGAGAACAAGGAGCAGCTGCACGAGGCGGCGCAGGAGGCCGCTCGCCTGCGCGAGCAGATGGCGGAGCTCACGCGCGAGAAGCAGCGCCTGGAGCAGCGCCTGACCGACGTGCACAACTACCAGGAGAGCGAGCGCGGCCGCCGCTTCCAGGACATGGAGGAGGAGCTGGCGCGCACCAAGCTCGAGGCCAACCAGAAGGCGCACGACCTGCGCAAGCTCGAGCTCGTGGTGGAGGCGCTGCAGCGTAAGCACCGCAAGAAGAGCAAGGGCAGCAGCCGCAAGGGCGACAACCAGTCCAACGCGTCCGAGAGCGCACCGCCGTCCCCCGTGCCTGAACACAAGTCCAAGAAGGTCTACGAAGGGAAGCGCAAGAGCGTCACCGCGTGAGCAGCAGCAGTCCCACAACGTTTTGTCCAGCTCCTGCCACTAGCAGTGGAGCAAGAACCTCTTGCGTAGCCTCCACCAGCTCTAGACCTCAGAAAAAAATTGTCTGCAACCATCTCTTGAGTGATGTTATCATTGTTGCCGGAAAACAGACTCGAGATCAAGCGGATGAAGTCTGACCCGCCATCACGCCCGCTTAAAACGTCGGCCGCTTCGTTCGACGAGAGGCTGCGCGGCGTATTTTCTTGGCGCGTAGTAATCCCGCGTAGTAATCCCAGGGGTGAGTGATGTGGATATTCTAACAATAAATTGTGAGACTCACCATGCGGTGCTGTAGCTCGATGAGTATCTGTCGTCAATTCAGGTCGATGAAGATAATCCGGCCTTCCTTTTGGACTGGCAGGAGGACAACGTGAACGCGTTTGTGGCTGCGGCAAACGGTTTGAACGCGGCTCAAGCGCCCCGTTGCCTGCGGACACGACCACCGAATATCACGGCCAGCTCGTTTGTAGCCGATTTCATCTACAGACTCGAGCCATTGGCAATAGCTGTGGGCACGTGATGCTGGCGCCAAATGACATGCAACAGTTCGGCGCCATTGTGGGGTCGGTGGTGGGCCTACAGAATGATGCGTTCTTGCAGAATGCTGCGCAGGTGGCGCTTCCGGTGGCCATCAACAACGAGCCACACCTCGCCATAACGCATCACTTGACTGAGTCAAGAGTGCAACGAGCGCGAGCAAACAATCTCCCACCGTGTCTCCAGAATGGAGAGTCGATGCGCCGGCTGTTCATCTGATGCGCAGTTGTCTGAGCGAGTATCGCGCCAAATTGGCACGCCCATGCAATCGGGTCTCAGGGATTGATGGCAATGTAATAGTCATTGATAATACATTATCACTGGTGAGGCGAACTCACCCGATCTGCCGCTTGCTTTCCTTGTAACTTGAAGATGATCAGAGAGGGGATAACTAATTCTTACAGAAGAGGGTCCCACCGAATCAAGCCAAATTGCCGGCTTCATATTTGTAAATGGTTCGCTTCCACGCCAGGTGGCCAGACGTCTTGCCCATAGCTATTCTATGCCAAGCATGTCAGCCGACAAATTGCCGCAAGTTTATTCACGGTACTTTTAGAATTGCACTCGAGACACCATTCAGACACTCGTGTCGCACTTCAGTATTACTACGTAGTATAAACGAATGCATTATAATAACGTACAACAACACGAGCTCTAGTCCAAGACTACGACGAGAAGCGCGCAGTACGCTAGCAGCAGAACAAGAACCTCTTACAAGTTGTACTGTAGCGCGTGGTGTGCGGTTGGGCAAGTTTACGTTAAGTTTTTTAAATACAACTTTCTCTTGTAAACTTGCCCAACCGCAAATCACGCGCTTTCGGAGAAATCTTCACTTCAACTCAATTCTTCAATTTGCCACCGACAAACGAACCCAGACTGGTGGTGGTAAGAGGCGCGATGAAGTCTGATCTGCCGTCGCGCGCGCTAACGTCGGCTGATTCGTTCGACGCGAGGCTGGTTGACGTTTTTTCTTGGCGTGCAGCAATCCCAGAGGTGAGTGATTTGGATATTCTAACAATAATTTGTGAGACTGCTGCAGCTCGATGAGTATCTGTCGTCAATTCAAGTCGACGAAAAAATTTCCGGCCTTCTTTTTGGACTGGCAGCAGGACAATGTGAACGCGTTTGTGGCTACGGCAAATGGTTTGAACGCTGTTCAAGCGCCTCCTTGGCTGCGGACACGAGCACCGAATATCACGGCCAGCTCATTTGTAGCTGATGTCATGTACACGCTCCAGCCTTTGGCAGGGGGGACGCTGTGGGCACGTGTTGCTGGCACCAAATGACATCCAACAGTGGGGCAACATTCTGGTGACGCTTGCGGGCCTACAGGATGACGATTTCTTGCTGAATGCCGCGCAGGTGGCGCTTCCGGTGGTCAACGGCGACGAGCGAGCACTCGCCATCACGTACCACCTTATTGAGCCAAGCCTGCAACGAGCGCAAGCAAACGATCTCCGACCGTGGCGCCGGAATGGACACCCGCTGCGTCAGCTGTTCTTCTGATGTGCAGTTGTGTGTGCGAGTATGAGAACTCGATCCGGTGCATCCAAGTGTCGTTAATACAGCAAGAACCTCTTGCCACCATCTCAGTCTCCCTCCCTGTCCACAGCAGCAGCAGCAGCAACAACAACAAACTCTCCCTGGGGGCTGCACCGCACACGTGTCATTACCTATTTAATAACCTGAACACGTCCGTCCGCCGGCCAGCTGCAGCACCGCCTGTATAGTCTTTCCGTCCCGCGTCACGTGGTGGCGCGTCGTCTAGCTGGAGATGCCGACCACTCCGTGGGCCTTGACGGCGCCGGCGTTGCCGTTCTGCAGTGACAGCTCGTGGCCGCCCTTGCCCAGGTCGTCCTCGCCCTCGTGCACCACGAGGCTGCGGCCGATGACCGAGTGCGGGCCGATGAGCTTCACCAGCTTGTCCTCCACGTGCACCTTGGCGCTGCCGTCCTCGCCCGCCTCCACGTTGCCCAGCGAGCCCACGCGGCGCTCGTCGTCCTCGGGGCCGCCGTGGTTCTTGCCGAACGGGTTGAACACGCTGCCCTGCGCGTCGCCGAACACGTTCACGTGCAGCGCGTGCTTGCCGGGCGTCAGGCCCTTGAGCTCACCCGTGATGACGCTCTTGGCGTCCTCGTGCGCCTGCGTGATCACCAGCGTGCCGTACACCGTCGCGTCGTCGCCGTAGAGCGTGCACACCGCCTTCGCCATGATGTCTCCTGCTGCTGCTGCGTTAGATCGAACTGGGTGTGACTCGGCGGTGAGGAGCGCTCTTGGCCAGTAGCTGCGCACGCTCGAGCCGCACTGGGCTTCACTATGCGGGGGACCTGCCGATGGATTTGCTATAATTGACTAGAAGTTTATGTACCCGTTTTATTATTGTTGCACTATAGATAAGCGATGCAACTCACACTAGCTGCCAAATTCGCATTAGCACTGCTAAGAAGATTGTTGCGAAACGCGCGCAAAAATCACAATACAGTAGACGGAGTGATGGTCACTTAGTGAGCTGCTCGACGGCGGATTCCGCACTCTACGACGTCTCTAGCCGCTCCGACAGCAGCAGCAGCAGCGGACATGGCGCCTCCGTTGCGCTCCGTGGAGACGTCGGTTGGTCGCCCCTACGTAGCCAAAGCGGCGCGATCTTTCGCCCGCCGCGAGCCCAGAATTATCATCCACCTAATCGTCTAACTCTGCCCATGGAGACGGACCGCCCCTGGTCGAGAGGCAGCGCGGCCAACGCGCTGGCAGCCGAGCGCGATGTCGGCGCCGCGGGGCCGCCGGACGACGCGCGCGTCGAGTTCATCCGGCGGCACGTGGTGCGCACGTTCCCGGGCGTCAAGACGGAGGCGCTGCACCGCAAGTTCGCGACGGACGCCGTGGCCTCGCGGCTCTTCGACTTCCTGCACGTGGCGGACGCGCGGCTGCTGCTGGTCACGGACCACGGGGACGAGGCCAGCGGCGTCGTGGACGTGTACGCCGCGCCGCCCGCGCAGCTCTTCGCCAGCAGTCGGAGCCGCCGCGCGCCCGTGACGGTCCTGTACCTCATCAAGACGGTCAAAGCGCCCGTGAGTGCCACCAAGTTCCACGAGGAAATCATGGCCGGGACGCTCGAGCGGGACGCGCTCGAGTCGCTGGCGCTGCTGCTGCACGACGTGTTCGTGCCGCTGCTCGGCAACCCGCGCAACCAGCAGCTGTGGCCCGAGATGGTCGCGTCGTCCGTCATCAGCAACGTGCACGGCTTCTACTCGAGCCTGCAGATCACGCTGGGCCAGACCAAGGGCGCCACGTGTCTGCCGCTGCCCTGGGACCAGGTCGTCATGGACAGCGCGGCCAAGTCCGGCTCGCCAAGAGGGGACGGCAACCAGAACCCGTTCGCGTCGCCCAAAGGGCAGACGACGGACTTCAGCGCACTCAGCGGCCTGGGCAAGGACCAAGTGCACAGCTTGGAGGGGTGTCTCATCACCTGGACCAAGCAGATCAAGAACATCCTCAAGCTAGACCCGGAAGCGCTCCTGAACCAGCGCGACCAAGTCCACCAGGGCCCCATGGACGAGCTGCACTTCTGGGCCGCCAAAGCCAAGAACCTCAACTCGATCTTCGCCCAGCTGCAGTCCGACAGCATCCGCAAGGTGCTGCAGTACCTGGACGCGTCCAAGAGCACGTACAACGTCCCGTTCGCCAAGCTGTGCAAGGAGGTCTTTCTCGCTCGAGCGGAGGCCAACGACAACAAGCACTACCTGTGGCCTCTTGCCAAGTGGTTCGAGCAGCTGGCGAGCGCGCAAACGCTGTCTGACATCCGTGACCTCTTTCGCCCGATCTGCCACTCGATCCTGCTCATCTGGAAGTCCAGTCAGTTTTACAACACCCCCGCGCGACTCGTGGTGTTGATCCGGCAGATCTGCAATGAGATCACCAGGAAGGCGATGACCCACTTGAATGGCGACAAGCTATTCGAGTTGATCGACCAAGGCGAGCTGGAACAGGCTAACAGCATGCTGCAAGTCTCGCTGCAGGTTTGCGCTCACTTCAAGAGCGTTTACTTTGACTACAAGGCGAAATCTGTGACAGAGGTCCCGGGCAACCCGTGGCGTATTCAGAACAACGCTTTGTTCATCCGGCTGGATGCTTTTCTCGAGAGGTGCCACGATGTCTTAGAGCTCACGCAGACCATTTACCAGTTCCAGAAGCTAGCGCAGATGGAGATCGGGGGTACAAAAGGAAAGACGCTTACGACGAGTGTGCACCAGATTTACGCCGACTTTCAGGAAACGCTCGCACAGATGAAGAACGTGCAGTATGATCTGATGGACCTCGATGCGAAGCACTTTGAAGACGACTTCTACGCCTTCCGATCCAAGAACAAAGAGCTAGAGCGGCGCCTCGCCTCCGTGATCAACCAGGCATTCGACGATGCCAAGACTATTGTGGGGCGATTCAAGTGCCTGGATTGCTTTGAGGACTTGCTTGACCGCCAGATCATCAAAACCGAGTTGGAGCGGAAGCACACGTCATTGATTGCGTCGTATGCTAGCGACTTGCACGTGGTGCAGCAAATTTTTATTGAAAATCGCGAGCACCCTCCGATCTCTCCCAATTTACCACCGTTTGCCGGCGCAGTAACTTGGTGCCGTGGGCTAGGAGAGCGAATTCGATTCCCGATGGAGAAACTGAAGCAGATTTCTCCGAGAATCGTGCTTGAGCGAGAGGACTCAAAAGAAGCGATGAAGTTGTACACGAACGTGATGGCCATGCTGCAAGAATATGAGGTCCAAAACGTCAAGCAATGGGGGATTTCAATCGAGACTTCCTCGAAGGCCAAGCTCAAGCTCCCGTTAATAAGGCGTGAGGCTGCTGCTGGATCTAGTGGCATTGATCCATCTACAAGCCCTGTAAGCAAAGGACAACAGCAGCAGCAACCGGCTGGAGCACCTCAGTCAAGCGCAGGACTTCTATTCGTGAACTTTGATGCTGCGTTGGTGCAATTACTCCGTGAAGTAAAATATTTCCTGTTGCTCGGTTTGGATATTCCTGAGGATGCTCTAGAGATATACAAACGCGCAGAGGTATTCCGGCGGCAGACAGGCAATCTGGAACTCATCATGGACATGTACAATACGATCCATTCGACCCTGTTACCTGTCGAGAGGCCTCTGGTGAAGGGCTACCTCGAGCGCATGGATCAAGTGTTGAACAAGGGCATAAAGGCTCTGAACTGGAAGTCGCACGGTATTGATGTGTTCTTGAAAGAATCGATGACTGTAGTGAACGAGGCCAACACGCTGTTGAGTCAGTTAAAGACACACCAAAACCGGGTTGCCGAGCTGCTGGACATTTGGAATGCGCCGCCGCTGCTATTTGAACGGAAGAGCAAGGCGCTGTCCGTTGAAGAGTTCGAGGAGCACCAAAAGACCTTGTGCCAGCAAAAATACCATGTGGTTAAGGAAGGAGGCAATGAGATTCACCGCTTGCTCAAGGATTCGTTGAAGCATTTACGTGTGGCCCAAGGTAGCCCCGATTGGAGAGCTTACGTTGACTACGTCAGCGGCATCGTGGAGGATGGCCTCGCTCGAGTGGTAATCCAGTCACTTGGTCAGCTGCGAGAACAGTTAGATCCGAAGCGCATTGAAAGTGAAGACATCCCAGCCTTGCTTGAAGTTGAACTAGATCTATACGGCAAAGACATCGTGTATTTTCCGCCCATCCAGAGCACCGCCGCAAAGAACGGAGTGGAAGACCTTATTATGCGACGACTGGAAGCGATTCTGCATTGCTCCACGGTCTTCAAGCGGTTAGACAGTTCTGAAGGCTCCTATCTCAAAGAGATGCGAGAAAACGTGCAAATTCAACTCCTTATTGCGGACATTTGGTCATTTCTTGACCAAAATCAGAAGGCTTGCGGTGCCTTTCGTCATGCGCTCACCAAGTACGAATATCTATGGACAACGGACTTGCCGCAGATGTTTCAGGCGTTTCTTGCAACCGCGTGGTCTCCCTATCCATACACAGATGAGCAAGGCTCTCGCGGCCGAATCGTGTATGCAGATAGTTTGCCTTCGTCGACAGTGAAGTCTGGCTTAGTGACGGAGAGGGGTGTCGCCAAGTCGGCCATTTCTGCAGGCTCTGCGATGGCTACGCCTCCTCCAACGCCTGCACAGCTCCTCAATCTTGAGCGCTTTCAAGAAAAGATCAGCTTCTTCCTCGGTCTTCAGAACGAAATCTCCGAGTCGAAGCACGTGAAAGACGTGGGCTTCGTCCGTGTAAATTCACTCCCGATCAAGCAGGCGCTATCGACGTGGGTGACCAAATGGGTCTACCTATTTACGCAGTATTTGCACGACCGAGTCGTCAACCAACTGGTGTGGGTGGATAACTTCATGCAGAAAGTAAATGCGGGGCTGGATATCGAAATTGACAGCGCAAATGCTGACAAGGAGAAACCATCGCTGATGCAGTGTATGCTGCATATCCGCGACGTGCGGCGCTTGATGCGCGAAGACTTGTTAGTGAACTTCGCGCCCCTTAAGGATTTTGTGGCGCTGCTTAAGCTGAATGGTATAGCTCTGGACATGTCTTACGTTGGCAAAGAAAACGTGCTGATGTTCCTAGAGCAAGCACCAATCCGGTGGGAGAATATGGTCAACAAGACGTTCAAGAAGAAAGAAGTGATCCAACCGCTGCAGAATCAAATGGTGGAGTCGATTAAGCAAGAAGTCGCAGAATTCAACCGGCGTCTCGCGCTGATGAAAGATGAGTTCAAGATTGCTGCTCCGTTGCACGCCCCCTCCGATAGCCGCGCGGTGGCAGATGTGTACGATCAGCTGGATGCGTACAACGCGAAGTTATCTCAGGTTGAGCAGGAAGCCGCGAGGCTCATGGAGCTTGAAGACATATTCGAGCTAGCTTCCAGTAAATACGACGTGTTGACAATGCTACGTGCCAATTTCACAACGCTCAAGCACATCTGGGACTTTGTTGCACTATTGGACTCGATCTACGTGAACAAATGGCAGCCGCTGTTATGGAGCGACCTTGATGCGGACACCCTCATGGAAGAAGTTGACGAGATCGAGCGTCACCGAAACTCGCTGTTCTCATCCGCTCGCTCTGTGAAGGAATGGCCCATATACGACTACCTCGAGCAGAAGTTACACCAGATGACGGTGATCTTGCCCCTCGTTAAGCATCTCCACTCTCCAGCCATGCGAGACCGACATTGGAAGAACCTCATGGTGCTCGCCAGAAAACATTTTGATTTGTCTGGAACCGGCGGCTTGAGTGCTTCTAGCTACGCTACTATGGGAACTGCTGCCAGCGGAAACTCGGGGACTGGGGATATTACCAACAGCGGTGGGAAAAACGCTCTGCGGTTTGAAGAGGTTCTCAAACTGGAGCTCTTCCGTTTCGTTAACGAGGTTAATGAGTTGGTGGAGATGGCATCTAGGGAGTTCAAGATCGAACAACAACTGCAATCCATCGAGACCACTTGGAACGGCTTTCAACTTGAATTTGTCCCGTATCAAACCGCAGGGAGCAAGTCCTCGTCTGGTAACGATAAATCTCGTGACCATCGTGGATCTGTGGTATCTGTAGATAACAATGACGATCATCCACATGGAACAACAAGCTCCAGCACCCTACCAGTAGCATCAGGCGAGGAAATCGAGGGTGACATTATGATTCTGAAGATGCCAAACGTCGTTATCGAGTGCCTAGAAGAGCATCAGCTACAATTGCAAACGATGGCAGCCACTGGGAAGTTTGTAGCCTACTTCAAGGACAAGGTCTTCGAATGGCAGTTGCGGTTGGGCAATGTGGACACTGTCTTGAAATTGTGGATCACGCTTCAGCGACAATGGTGTAGCTTGGAGTCCATTTTCCTGAGTTCTGCCGGAGATATTCAGCGACAGTTGCCGTCCGAATACCAGCGATTTGAGCACGTTGACCAGGAAATGAAAGAACTGTTTGCAGATGCAAGGATGGCACCATCGGTGCTGGTGACGTGCTGCCAACGCGAGGGCCGCGAAGTTGTGCTTCGTGACTTGCAGGTTGAGCTCGAGATTTGCCAGAAGGCTCTCAACCAATACTTAGACGGGAAGAAGGACATTTTCCCGCGCTTCTACTTCGTCTCTAATGCGTCGCTACTTGAGATCTTGTCTAATGGCAATTATCCACCTCGTATCCAGCCTCATTTTGGAAACTGTTTCGACGGCATCCAGTCGTTTGAGTTTAGCACTATCCATTCAGCTTCAGATTCTAAAGGCTCTTCCGGAGGAAGCTTATCCGGGAGAAAAATGTCAACGACCCCTTCGTCTGCTTCTCTCGAGGAGCGATTCTTTGCGATGTCAATGATCTCAAAGGAAGGAGAAGTGGTGCAGTTCATGGACTCGCACCTGATTCATGGCACTGTTGAAATCTGGTTCAACGACCTGGTGACGGTGATGCAGGACACTTTGCGTCAAAAGATCTTCGACGCGGTCGAAACCAGTGCTCTTTGGGGCGTTGATTGCGCTCGCCACACGTGGGTGTTTGATTACCCGGCGCAAGTGGCGCTGCTTGGGAGTCAAATCGTCTGGACGGAAGAGGTGGAAAGTGCGCTAGAAGAGTTTGAAAATGGCACTGAGGATGCGATCAAGAAATACTACGACGTGTCCACGGTGCGCCTTGAAGAGCTCATCAAACTGGTTCAAGGAAAGCTTGGAGCGCTGAATCGGCAGAAGATCATCACGCTCATTACCGTCGACGTTCATGCGCGTGATGTGGTGCAGTCACTGATCACAAAGAAAGTATCAAGCTCGCTGGACTTCCAGTGGCAATCGCAACTTCGCTACTATACGACACCTGTCCTGACGAGCACGGGCCAGAAGAAGGAAGTGCACATCAAAATTTGCGACTTCCGCTCGTTTTACAGCTACGAGTACATTGGCAACTGTGGACGCTTGGTGATCACTCCACTTACTGACCGCTGCTACGTCACCCTAACGACAGCGTTGAGGCTATGTCTTGGTGGAGCTCCAGCAGGGCCTGCAGGTACTGGAAAAACTGAAACGACGAAGGACCTAGCACGTGGAATGGGACTCCAGTGTTACGTATTTAACTGCAGCGATCAGATGAATTACTTGACGATGGCGAACATTTTCCGCGGACTGGCTCAAACGGGCGCGTGGGGGTGCTTCGACGAGTTCAATCGAATCTCTGTCGAAGTGCTGTCTGTGGTAGCAACGCAGGTGAAGACCGTGTTGGACGCGACAACTTTGCTGGTAGCATCTACAAATCGGGGTCCATCGACCGGTGCTAACAGCGACGTTGGTTCATCTGGAGAAGGTAGCGCACAACAGCCCATAGCGATGCCAAAGACTGGAAACTGCGAGTTCTTCGGCAAAACTATCGCACTGGTACCGACAGTGGGTTTCTTTATCACGATGAATCCTGGGTATGCTGGTCGGGCGGAGTTACCAGAAAACTTGAAGGCATTGTTCCGCTCGTGCGCGATGATCAAGCCTGACTTGCAGCCAATTTGCGAGAACATGTTGATGGCGGAGGGCTTCCTCAAGGCGCGTGCGCTTTCCGTGAAGTTCGTAACGCTCTACGATCTCAGTAGCGAGCTGCTATCGAAGCAGAAGCACTACGACTGGGGACTGCGCTCTGTGAAGTCGGTACTTCTTGTCGCTGGCAGCTTGCGTCGTGCACACTCGACTCTGTCAGAAGAGACTGTGCTGATGCAAGTTCTTCGAGACTTTAACACGCCGCGGATTCTGCCTCCCGACTATCCGGTATTCTTGGGTTTGCTGCGCGACTTATTCCCGAACCAAGAACTTCCGCACCTGAAGAACGACATTTTACAGACCAAGTGTGCTCGCGTCTGCGCTCAGAGGAAGCTTCAGCCTGAAGATGGCTTCCTGAAGAAGATGATGGAGTTCGAAGCAGTCCTCAAGGTGCGGCACAGCGTGATGCTGATCGGGCCTGCAGGTTGCGGTAAAGCACAATCTGGAACACACTCGCCGCTTGTCATAATGCCGACGACGACGGAAATGCGTTGGCGAAGCACTTGACCGTGTTCGAGAGCGTGAACCCGAAGGCCATCACAGCTGATGAGCTGTACGGCTATATGACACTTGATAACGACTGGAAGGATGGCGTTCTATCGTCTATCATGCGCAACATGTCCAAGAATGCGGCGCCGTTCAGCGAATCGCAGACGTACAAATGGGTTGTCCTGGATGGCGACATTGACGCTGTGTGGATTGAAAGCATGAACACTGTGATGGACGACAACAAAGTTCTCACGCTCGTGTCCAACGAGCGCATTCCACTGACGAAGTCTATGCGACTGGTGTTCGAAATATCATCTCTTGTGAACGCAACGCCAGCCACCGTGTCCCGAGCAGGCATAATTTACGTAGATGAAGGACATATTGGCTGGTACCCCGCCGTTGAATCCTGGTTACAGCAGCGTGAGAGCAGTGCCGAGGCGGGGATTCTCCCCGGGCTCTTCCAGAAGTATGTGGACTCGATGTTTTTGGCGCTTGAGGATACGAAGGCTGAGACGATCGTTCCAGTCGTGCCCATTGCCATCGTGGAGATGCAGTGCCGCTTGTTAGACGGGTTGTTGAGCTTAATTAGCGAGCACGAGAAAACTCCTGAAGTGTTGGAGAATGCGTTTATCTACTGCGGGTTGTGGGCGTTTGGAGGTGCATTTGCAAGTGACAAGGGAACAGACGACCGTGCAGTGTTTTCTACGCACTTCAAGGCTGTCGCCAAGTACAAGTTTGCCTCTGCTTCAACTAGTGGCAGCTCTATATCCACGGGTGGAGCTGATGCAAACAGCGTGGCAATGCTGGCAAGTGGAACTGCAAACCTCTTCGACTTTTACTACGATGTAACGCGGAACGAACTGGTCTTGTGGGGCGAAAAAGTACCCACACTGATGCCTGTAGGCGACGTCCCATTCCACGCTCTTGTGGTCCCTACCATGGAGTCCACGCGCGTTCACTCAATTATCGACTTACTTCTGCGCAAGCAGAATCCGACTATCCTGGTAGGCGCGAGCGGGTCGGGCAAGTCGTCGCTGGTTCAAGAGCACATGAAAGGACTGGAGGATGACATCGCGTTTGCCTATGTGAGCATGCACCATTACATGGACGCTCGAGAGCTGCAATCTCGTTTGGAGCAGTACCTCGAAAAACGATCAGGACGGGTGTTTGGGCCGCTTTACAACCGCAAACTCATTTACTTCCTGGACGATCTCAATATGCCGTTTGTCGAAGAATTTGGTACCCAGACCGCACTCGCATTACTGCGGCAGTACATGGACTACAACTCGTGGTACGACCGACATGACCTGTCGTCCAAGAAGCTTATCCAAGACGTGCAATTCCTTGTCTGCATGAACCACAAGGCTGGCTCGTTCACGGTTAATCCTCGCCTCCATCGTCACTTTTCGACGCTGTGCATCAGCATGCCGTCGAAGCAAGATCTTACAACTATTTACTCGGCTCTTCTGAACCAGCATCTGACAAACTTTGCAGACAAGATCAAGAGGCTCGCGCCTTCTATCATCACGGCCACCATTGACTTGTACTCAGAGGTGCGAGCGAACTTCCTCCCTACCGCTACGAAGTTTCACTACGTATTCAGCATGCGCGAGCTGAGTTCCTTGTTCCAAGGAATCTTCATGGCCCGCCCCGAAGCTTACGTGAATAATTCGCTGCAGTTTTGCCGCCTTTGGATCCACGAGTGCTTCCGTGTCTTTAGTGATCGCATGAGCTCACCAAGCGAAATTCAACGGTTTGCTGAGATGGCAATTGAGCAAACGAAGAAGAACTTCGAAGAAGATCAAGGAGAGATTTTCGCGTCGCCCCTCATTTGTGTGAACTTCTTAAGCGCTTCGTCGTCCGGGTCAGCGTCCATGGAAGGCGAATATGGAGGCAGTATGCTTAGTTACGTCCCGGTAGTTGAAAAGACTCAGCTCACAGCTTGTATGGAGAGAAAGCTGGCCGAGTACAACGAGACGCATCCGGTGATGAGTCTGGTGCTGTTCGACCAAGCATTGGAGCATGTTACGCGGATTGTTCGCATCCTGGCAAACCCTCGTGGTAATGCGCTACTGATAGGCGTCGGTGGCTCCGGAAAGCAGTCCCTTTCACGCTTAGCAGCGTTTATCTGCGGGTACACTTTGGTGTCGCTGACGATAAGTGCTTCTCCCTCGTATGGGATGAGTGAACTCAAAGAAGATCTGAAAGAAATCTACCGCAAAGCTGGTATCCGACCGGCTAAACCAATTGTCCTGCTACTCACGGACTCCCAGATCACTGACAACCGTTTCCTGGTGCCGTTAACGGATGCATTGACGTCGGGGTACATTGCGGACCTGTTCTCCAGCGAAGAAATGGAGTCGATGGCTGGATCGTTACGAATGGAGGCGAATGCTCGTGGAATTTCCGATACCAAGGAGCAGCTCCAAGAGTTCTTCTACGAGCGCGTGCGCGCCAATCTGCATCTCATCTTGGCCTTTTCGCCGGTGGGAGGGGATTTGCGTATTCGTTGCAGGAACTTCCCCTCGCTCATCAGCTGCTGCACCATGAACTGGTTCCACCCATGGCCGAAAGAAGCGCTGGTAGATGTATCGCTGAGCTTCCTCCAGGACGTGGAGCTGTCAACGCGTGCGATCCAAGAAAACGTTTGCCATCACATGGCCGAGATGCACATGTCTGTCACAACTGCGTGCACAATGTACGCGAAGAGCTATGGGCGACACAACTACGTGACGCCGACATCGTTCTTGGAGCTCATCCGCTTCTACCGCTCGGTATTGGGCGAGAAGCGGTCGTCTCAAACGCTCAAGATCAAGCGCCTGGAAGTCGGTCTCGCAACGCTTAAGAAGACGTCGCTCGATGTTGCGGGGCTGCAGGACGAATTGAAGCTGACGATGAAGAAAGTGGAAGAGAGAAAGAAAGCGACCGACTTGCTGCTGGAGCAAATGGGTAAGCAGCGTGGAGATGCCGAGGTGAAGCAGCGCCGGGCGGACGAGGAGCGCGCCAAGGCTGCTCAAGCCGCTGAGGTTGCCTCACAAATCGAGGCGCAGGCTTCCGTTGAGCTTGCAATCGCCAAGCCGGCGTTGGATGCTGCGCAGCAGGCCGTAAACTGCCTCAACAAAGCATCGTTGACAGAGCTGAAGTCAATGGGCAAGCCCCCGGCTGGTGTAGAGAAGGTAACCGCAGCGGTTCTCATGATGGTCAAGAAGGAGACCAAGAATTTCAGCTGGGATAACGCCAAGAAGATGATGGCAAAGGTGGACGTGTTCAAGCAGTCACTGGAGCAATATGACAAGGAAAACATCCCTCTGGAAGTCGTGGCTCGTGTGGAGCCGCTCATACAGGAGGATCCGAACTTCAACTACGAAAAGATGAAGAGCAAGTCTGTGGCAGCAGCGAACCTGTGTGTGTGGGTCGTCAACATCATCTCGTTCCACCAGGTGTTTGTGCGCGTTAAGCCACTAATGGACACGCTTGAGAAAGCGCGTCAGACAAAAGCGGATGCAGATAGCGAGCTCGCTGCAGTGCAAAAGTTAGTGGTGGAAGTCGAAGGCCAGCTGAATATGCTGCAAGCTTCTTTCCGGGATGCTACGAACGAGAAAGCGAAGGTTGAGGCCGAAGCGCAAGCTTGCCAAGAGCGTCTGTCACTGGCGGAACGGTTAGTGAACGGCCTGGCTTCTGAGAACGAGCGCTGGAGTCACGAGATCGATGTTTTGCGTGCTGGCGAGAGTGCGCTTATCGGTGATTCACTGCTTGCAGCTGGATTCGTAAGTTATATTGGCGCGTTCAACGCAAGCTTCCGAGCTCAGCTCTGGAAAAATACGTGGTTACCAGATATCGTGACTCGAGAGATCCCGATCACGGTTGGAAGTCCATCAGATTTGAATGACAGCAGCGGTTCCAATGGGGCGGATGCGAAGGAAAATGGAGAGCTAAGTGTTGACGCTGAGACGTCCGTCGAACCTTCCTCGATGTCTGCGCCGTCGCCTTCTTCGCACGAAAGTGTCGGTGTCGATCCACTTGATGTCCTCAGTGACAGCAGCGATGTGGCTCAATGGATGAATGAAGGGCTGCCTGCCGATCGTATCTCGATCGAAAATGGATGCATCATCACGTCATGCCAACGTTGGCCGCTTCTCGTGGACCCCCAATTGCAGGGGATCATCTGGCTACGAGCTCGCGATTTCCGACACAAGAAGCACGAGGGGGTTGATGGTCGTGCAGAACATGAGTCAACAGCCCAAGCGCTGGTTATCCTGCAGCCAGCGCAAAAGAACTGGACGACTACGTTGAAAGCCGCAATTACCGGTGGACAAAGCGTCATTCTGGAAAACTTAGGCGAATCCATTGACGCATCGTTGGAGCCTGTTATCATGCGACAGATTTACAAGAAAGGGCGCAACTGGTTCCTTCAATTCGCGGCCGAGGAGATCGAAGTGGATCCTCGCTTCCGCTTGTACTTACACACGAAGCTACCAAACCCACACTACCGGCCAGAGATACTAGCGTACTGCACGCTCATCGACTTCAGTGTGACGGAGAAGGGGCTTGAAGATCAATTACTCGCGAGTGTCGTGAACTTGGAGCAGTCCGACTTGGAAACGCAGAAGCGCCAGCTACAGCAGGAGTTCAACGGCTACCAGATTCAGTTGCTGCAGCTTGAAAATGATTTGCTAGAGCGTCTCTCGAATGCTCCGGATGATATCTTGTCCGATGTCCCGCTGATTGAAGGCCTCGAGAAGACGAAACTTACAGCAATCGACGTTGGAATTGCCTTGCGAAAAGGGAAAGACGCAGAGCGTGAGATTAATCTGGCGCGTGAGGTATATCGGCCTGTTGCGAACGAGGCGAGCATGATGTATTTCCTGATGGGTCAGCTTTGCAAGGTTAACCACATGTACCGCTACTCGCTCGAGTCGTACATGACCTTCTTCTTCGTAGCTTTGGACGGTGTTGCGCCTACAGCTCCAGCGGTCGGCACCGATAGTAACCATGGCGGTGCTGCTACTGCGCATGATCGGGTGGGGATACTTAAAGAGGCCTTGCGTTGGACGATCTTTTCGATGGTAACTAGAGGGCTATTCGAAGAGCACAAGCTTCTCTTTCTCACTCAGCTGGTGTTCCTCTTGCTCCGTCGTGGTGTCATCGGCGCGAACAGCGGTTACGAGCCCCAGTATGCGCGGTTTCTCCTGCAAGGGTCCAAGGTTGTGGGACCGGAAAATACAATCTCGTGGCTGAATGAGTCGCAGTGGCAGTCACTGCAAGCTCTGATTACCTTGGGCCCCTTCGAGCGATTCGTGTCGGATCTGGAGGAGTCTGAGCCACGGTTCCGAGAATGGTACAATTCCACGAGCCCCGAGCTGGAGAAGTTACCGCTGGATTGGCGCGAGCTCGACAAGTCAGCGCCATTCCTGAAGATTCTAGCCGTGAAGTGTCTGCGCCCAGACCGACTGACTCAAGCGGTTAGCAACTTCATCATGCAGACTTTACCCAACGGCAGTAATTTCCTCAACTGCGACAGCCAGCTCAACAGCTTTGCTATCCTGAAGAGCGCATTCAAGGAGAGCTCCCCGTGGACCCCGATGTACTTCATATTGTCGCCAGGTTCAGACGTGGTCGCTGACGTGGACAAGTTGGCTGTGCAAGATCAAGAGCGAATCAAAGGCGCGGACTACCACAATATTGCGCTCGGCCAAGGCCAAGAGCAGGTTGCGATGCGAACGCTGCTGATGTCGGTTGAAAATGGCCACTGGGTGATTCTCAACAACGTCCACTTGATGCCAAAGTGGATGTTGGAGCTGGACAAGTGGCTGGAGCAGCTAGTGAAGGCGAGCAAGACCGCGTCCTACGCTACCCTGCGCAGCAATCTATCGAGCAGCAAGGACATCATCCGTATGGGGACAAGTCGATCGCTGTCGATGCTTCCACCCGCAGGAACGGCAAATTCAGGGGGTGGAGTCATCGGAACCCTGCACCCGAACTTCCGCTTGTTCATCACTAGTGACCCGTCGACGAACATCCCTATAGGGGTCTTGGAGCGGTCTATCAAGCTCACGAACGAACCGCCTACAGGACTACGAGCAAATGTCAAGCGCGCGTTCTGCTGCTTCCCTAAGAACGTTGTGGATGAGCTCGAGCCGCGTACTCGCTGCATCCTGTTTGCGCTCTGCTACTTCCACTCGCTCATGTTGGAGCGCAAGAAGTTCGGGCCGCAGGGATTCAATATGTTGTACCCTTTCGCAGCGAGCGACTTGCTCGCTAGCAGTACGGTGCTGCGAAATTACATGGACAATGCCCCTGTGCGCGTGCCGTGGCCGGATCTGCGATACCTGTTTGGCGAGATCATGTACGGTGGCCATATCGTCAACGAGCTCGACCGGCTTGTAGCGGCTACGTATCTTCAGTACTTCCTGCGTGATGATCTCCTGGAAGAGTTGTCGATGCTTCCGTTTGGTGACGATGCAAGTGGAGGCGGCGGAGGCGGCGGTGGAAATAGCGGACAAGATGCGGGGGGCAGTGGAGGTGGAGCTGGGGGAGGCGATGGCGGAGATGGCCCAAGCGGAGGAGGGCAACAGCGTCGCGACTTTTTGGCCCCAAAGCTTTCAGCAGGCTTTGATCGCATCCTAGAGCATGTGCACACTTCGCTGCTGAACGAGACCCCTACAGCGTTTGGTCTTCACCCAAATGCCGAGGTCGCGTTCCGAACTGACAGTGGTCAAGTGCTGCTGCAGTCGATGCTGTTGCTGACTACCAAGGAAGATGATGCCCAAGAGAATGACAGCGATGATGAAGAGGAAGGAACTGGTGGCGGTTCAGCTGCCAAAGAGACTGCCGATGCGGTTCAGTTAGCAGCAGAGGGAGTGCTGCAGGACGTTCTGGAGAACTATCGCGACTTCCGATTCGATATCCAGGAGCTTTTCTTCAAGGGGTCCTCCGACTCTGGGCAGCGTGATGGAGGCTCACGACGGAGCAAAGGTGGATCTGTGTCTTCCTCAGAAGCGGACGACATGGATCCGTTCCAGACAGTGTTTCTTCAAGAGTGCCAGCGCATGAACTATTTGCTTCAGACAATGACAGACTCGCTATCAGAATTGGAGCTCGCGTTCCGTGGCGATGTACCTCTCACTGAGGCTATGGAGAAACTTCAAACGTTCCTGTACTATGAGCGCGTACCAGATAACTGGTTGGCTGCAGCCTGTCCTTCGCGTCGATCTCTTGCGCCGTGGCTGGCCAATTTGCAGCAGCGGATTGCGCAGCTCCAGGAGTGGATTGGGTCGGCGCCGGATCTGCCGCTGGTGCTGTGGCTGCCAGGACTGTTCAACCCGCAAGCTTTCCTCACAGCGGTGCTGCAAACAGCAGCGCGCAAACACAATGTCGAGCTCGACTCGCTGCATATAACTGCAGACGTGACGAAGCGCACCATCGACACAGTGGATGCTCCAGCTCGAGACGGACAGTTCGTGCATGGTCTGTACCTGGAAGGAGCACGCTGGGACTTCGGTAATGGCGTGTTGGAGACAAGTCTACCCCGAGAAATGTACGTCTCCATGCCAGTGCTCACGTGTCGGGCCATTGTCAACACCGCAGGCAAGGACCCTTCGAGTGGCTCAGGAGGCGGGAGTGGAGGAGGAAAGCAAGGCGCGGCTGGCAGTGGGAACGTGTTCGAGTGTCCCGTGTATCGAACCCAGCAGCGAGGACCAACGTTGATTTTCATGTCACCTCTCCGGACCAAGGTGCCACCTGCTAAGTGGGTGCTTGCGGGCGTGGCAATGCTCATGGAGGTGGTTTGATCCGAATGTTGAGCTGTGACGATCTCTGCTGGTTTGCATGCATGTGTGGTAGTCGCTGTATCTGTAGGTGCATTTGCATTAGTGTAAGTACATGTATTTTGTGTTGCTCGCTTTCATCTTCGCATTGTCATTAATGGATTCGTAGCCAACGGGTTGCTGGTCGAGCTAGCGTTGGAGGTGTCGCAACCTCCACTTTGCATCGCCTGAGCTCCCGGGTATTGACACATTTTTCGGCTTGGGGTGTCCCGCAATGACCAGTTGCTACCGGTAGTGGCTGGTGCGTATTTCGCTGGAACAAAGTCAAATGACACCTCCCTCGGCTTTGAAGCTAGTGCGCGCTTCACGATCACGGTCTTTCGATGCTCTGTCGGCTGCTTCATAGTAGATCTTCTGAGCGCGTGGCGGTGGCCAACAGGGATAGCCAACTTTCGTAGGGATTCTTGGGGCTCTTTCACGGAGCGGGGCCTGCCGTGGCAGACAGACTGGTGCTTTGAGATTCTATCCTGCGAGAAAGCTCGCTCGCAAATTTTACACCGCATACGACCGTCAGCTTCGGGGAGATTCAAATCCATCGGGGCTCGTTGGAACAGGTCACTGTGCTGTTTAAATCCGTTGCTCTCGGATGATACAGGTTTACCCGAGCACGAGGCGCCGTGAGAATGAAACCCACTGGCTCTACGAGCACAATACACAGAAACAGCATGCTTAGTTTCGAGGTAAAAGCAGCACTACTACACAAGAGCTAGAAGAACGTACCGAACGCAGCTATTGCACTTTTCACAAGGCACCAACACGTCAGGGTTGCGCTGGAAGCAAGTCTTCTGGTGAATGGGCAGCGATGCGGCGAAATATTGGCCATGACAAGCAAGACACACGATCGCTACCGGCGGAGCGGCTATCTTCCCAGTGTCAACCGAAGACGCCAGCAGCTTCATGAAAGCCGTCGAAGCGATAGCAACTACAGAGAAACGTGTAATGAGCAGTGGGCAGACAGCACAGGACTCGGCCTGGAAGCTCAGCTCAGGCTCAGCAGTATTTTTAGGAGCCACGCGGTGTTCGCATCAGGCTGCAAAAAGAACTCGTTTCAAACGGGCATGTTAGATCTGTTTGGGTTGCACTATAGTTTTGCGGTCTTGCAGTCTCACCTGGCAGCGTTGTTACTTGCATTGAGCTCAATTAATCGGAGTCGGACGAGTCGCTGCTGCTGTCACTGGAATCCGAGTCCGAGTCTGATGAGCTGCTGCTACTGCTGCTGTCACTCGAGTCGGAATCCGAATCTGAGTCACTGCTGCTGTCACTACTTTCCGCCGCAGCCTTAGCCTGCTCCATAATCATCTTTGGTGCATTCTTCAGGTACTCGCGCAATTCCGTCGTCAGACCTCCAAGACCGATAGATGTGAAGAAATTGATGGCGAAGCGAGTGTTCCGCAGGTTGTCCTTCGGAAACAGACCGGCGAACGTAGGCTGCATGATCTGGTCCAGGAACCGCTCCTTCAACGTCTTCATACCGAGGTGCTCCGACAGCTCCTGGCACAGGATCTTGATGAAAATACGGCTTGACGACGTGGTCTCCTCTTCGTTCAACCGAATGTACTCGAACACGGTCCACGGCAGCGCGTCTGTGAACAGCAGGTGTGCGAAGAGTTTCGCCACGTTACGGAGCTTGTTGGTCTCAAGACGGTGGATCAACGAGTACTGCTCGGCGAAGCACTCGTCGAAGGCGTCCTGGTACTCGCGCTTGATGAGACAGAACCGCTCGCTCAGCAGTCCGTAGTACCGCAAGTACGTCCGCTCCTGACTGCAACACTCGATCAGCATCGAGCAGATCTCCTTCTCCTGCCCGGGGCGAATATTGAGCTTCATGAGCTTGTGAGCGCACTCCTCGTGCGTGATACTGGACATGATGGTCAGGTAGATCGTACGACGCAGATTCACGAGGTCCTGCTCCGTGTAGTCCTGGATGGCCACGTTATTGTCTGCTGCCACGGGCTGTTCCGGCTCATCGTCGTCGTCGTCGTCTCCGTCGTCGTCTCCGTCGTCCTCGCTACCACTGGAGGAGTCCGAGTCTGCGTCGGACTCGCCTAGAATCTCCTTCTTGATGGCGCTCCACATGCGCTCGTTCTTCTCGTAGTCCGGGTCGAAGCGGAACACGTCCAGCTTGTCCTCGCAGTCGATCTTGTCCTCCAGCGTCGTCTCGTGCGTGATCTGGTCGCCCGACTCCACCAGGTCCAGCTGCTCGTGCACGGCCGGGTAGTCGGCAAATCCGCCCTTGCGGATGGCGAAGAGCCCCTCGATCGTGTACTGCACGCGCTTGTCGATCTCTCCCTCGTGCAGGATGCCGCGGAACCGCTCGAAGATGGCGCGCAGCCCCTCGGGACAGAGCTCGGCCAGGATGTGTCCGCACTCCTTGGTAAAGTTGACGGCCACCTCCACCGAGTCGTCCGTCGGGTTGGCCAGCAGCAGCGTCAGCACCTCGAGCGCCAGCAGCTCGTGCACCACCTGCTGGTTGACCAGGTGCGCGATGAAGCGCACGAGCGCGATGGCCACGACCTTGTCGCCCCTCTTGAAGGCGCGGCGGAAGCGGAAGACCACGCGCTTGACCAGCAGCTCGCCGCTCTCGGGCATCTTGGTGTTGAGCACGGCCACGAGCGCCGCGTAGATGTGCGTGAAGCCGGGCGACGCCAGCTGCGCCTTCATGATGGCGCGTGCCAGCAGCCCGCGCGCGCGCACGAGGTTCTCCTGGAAGAGCTCGGGCAGGATGTTGCCCAGGTTGGCCACGTTCACCTTGTTGATGAGTCCGTTGAGGCTCTTGCGCAGCGCGTCCCACGTGCGTCGCTGCAGCGTCTCGGAGTTCGGCCCCAGCGCCTCCTGCTGCTGCGCGCGCAGCTGCGCGAGCTTGAACGGAGGCACGTAGACGCCGCCCGTGCGGCCGGTGGACCGAGCGTCGGGAAGAAGCGTCCTCTTGCTGCGGACAGCAGGCGTCTTGTTGCTGATGGTATTGCTGTCCTCCTGTTTGTCCTCCTGCATCGGCTTGCGCGGGGGCGTGACGTCGCCCGATGCGTCATCACGTCGACGCGGAGGCGTGACGTCGCCCGACACGTCGCGGGGTGGGCGCGGGGCGTTTGCGTCATCTTCGTCTCGGCGGCGCGGCTTCTTGCGCGGCGGCGGCGATGGGGTCGCACCTGCGGAGCGCGCGCGGGATCGGGATCGGGATCTGGAGGAGGAGGAGGAAGAGGACGAGGACGACGCGCTGCGCGTGCGTCTGCGGCTGCGGCGGTGTCTGGAGCGAGAGCGAGAGCGCGACGGGCTGCGAGCCATGGCTGCTGACTGTGCTGGGGCGTTGGTGGCGAGTCTCGAGCGTGGAAATGTTTGGCTGATGGGATTGGATGAAAAAGGAGACGTTTTGGTCAATCGTAGTGGGGGGACTGGATTATTTCGGATTGGTGAAAATGGATGTGTCTTTACGTGTCTTTACGTGAAAAGGAGCGTGGTTTTACGTGAAAAGGAGTGTGGTTTTACGTATGAAACGTGGGTTATGAACCCAGAGGTTTGGGTTAAACAACGTTTGGGTTAAACGACGTGGGTGGTGAGTTAAACCAAACCCCACGTGGGGGAATAAACAATATGGACATAGGTTGGGCTACTCCCCCGTGCAAGAAGTTTCCTTTGTCCCTTCCGACGAGCTGTTTCGTGCTTGAGTTGGCACCCTGGTCTCATACATGTACATTGCCGGCTGAATGTTGTTGCGACGAAAGGAAGTAGAAGCATGGCTTCCGCTGTCGTTATGGCATGTAACTAGCTCATGCTTGGAGGTACTGGCGGCAACATGCACCATTGCGCACACTGCGTATATCTGAGCGCTGGTTCTACGAGGTCTTTTCGACTGTAGAGCCGCTACCCGCACGTTCCTTAATTGAAGCACAATAACAAATGATGTGCACGGCACCCGAACTGGATGCTGGCAGATTGTCCTTGATAACCTTTTCGAGTCTTGTCTTGTTTACCCACATTCTACCAGTCGCACGTTGAACTTTGGTCGTGTCAAACGTCAAGGGGGGCATGGTGCTTGGATCCGAGCTGTAGCGATCCGCGACACGCTGCAGCTGGGGTCCACAGCTTGTGGAGGGCTCGTTCATTTACTAGATATTGGACCGATTCCCGTAGGATCTGTCGCGGCCATTTTGTACAGATTCCGTACAGAATTCCATAAAAAGGCCATTTCTAGACAACTCGAGTCCGCCGTCGACTCGACAGATTTCACTTCTGTCGGAGGGTACCCCCCCCTCCGACAGATTTCTAGATGTGTAGATGGTATGGCTAGAATGGTGAACATTGCTCTCTCACTCCTGCACTGCTCACTGGGGCTGCTGACACTGGCAAGCATAGTGCGGACGACGAAGACGAGTTCATCGACGCGTCTACGAGCGCTGCCACCGCAATGCTGGCGAGGGGGAGGCCACCCGCAAGCGGTGCCGGCGAGACAGAAGCAGTCCGATGAGGGTGGATTTGCCACGGAACTCGAGATCCCTGTAAATACGCCCTCATCAGACTGCTTATGTCTCCTGCTAGGAAATGACGCTGCGTTTAAGCTGGCACAGTCACGTTGTGGTATTTGACTAATTTCAACCGCTAGAACACGGGTGACGGGGCGGCGAGTCTTCCCACTCGGTGACACCGGCATTAGAATGTATAATAGTTACGCAGTCGAAGGCCGTGATAATGTCACGGCCCTCGACTGCCGCAAGACGCTCATTGAACAAATGGCGGGCCCGTTCGAGCCACTTGGTTCATTGATGATAGTTAGCAGCGCCATAGTATCGGAATCGCTGTAGCCTTGCGGCCCTGTGGGCCCGCAGCGCTTGCTTGCAGGCACCATGATCGCTGCTGAGTGGTGGGGCTTGCCAGGGAGTACTATTGACGTGCGTGGGTGAGGGTCTCTTCAACTTGAAAGTGGCTCCTCGGATCTGTACCGAATCTATACATTTAGACAGCAAGTGGTCTGCGGGCTGTACGAGGTCTGTACACGATTTTTTAGACACGAAATCTGTACGAAAATAGCCCACGGGAATCGGTCCATTATCTAGTTGCACGGCATCATCTCACTCTGGTCATCAGGAATGCGGATGCACCAGCACAGTTTGGTGCTGCTTGTGCTTTCCCCCGCTGGGCCTCCTTACGATATATACCCGCATCTCCCCTTGTAGACCAACTCACTCCTCCACTGCAGTCTCATTCTGCAATTTGCTTCGTTTCGCTAATCCTCACTCGTCCAGTATGCGCACCGCAGCAGCGCTGGCACTTCTGGGGCTCTGCTCTGCCCGCGTCACCTCTGCTGACCTGGGCAACTCGACCATTGTCACCACCTCCTACGGCCAACTCCAAGGCGTCGAAGACACGAATGTTGCGGGCGTCACCGTGTTCAAGGGCATTCCGTTTGCCGCTTCTACTGCCGGTGAAGCTCGTTGGACGGCACCTCAACCCCCTGCGTCATGGGACGGAGTGAAGGTAGCAGACACGTTCGGCATGGTGTACCCGCAGTCGGGTGTGAGCACTGACACGATGAGCGAAGACTGTCTCAACCTCAACGTGTGGACTTCGGCGGATTCGGTGGACGACGCACTCCCAGTCTACGTGTGGATCTACGGCGGTCGATTCATCGGCGGCGCTGGGTCTCTGCCCCTCTACGACGGTGCAGGTTTGGCGGCCAAGGGCTCGTTGTCGTCACGCTCAACTACCGCATGGGCGCCCTGGGCTTCCTCGCCACGCCCGAGCTCCAAAGCGAGTCGCCCAACAACTCGACGGGGAACTACGGGCTGCTCGACCAGATCCTGGCGCTCAAGTGGGTGCAGGAGAACGTCGCCGCCTTCGGAGGCGACCCGACCAAGGTGACGATCGGCGGCCAGTCCGCTGGGTCCTCGTCGGTCTATCACCTGGTCGACTCGCCCTTGGCGGCCGGACTGTTCCGCGGCGCCATTGCGGAGAGCGGCATCCGATTTCCGTACGACCCGTTGATCTGGGCCCTTGCGACTTCCTACCGCACGCTGCAGCACGCGCTCGATGGCGGGGCCACGTACATGGCCGACCACAACGTCTCGACGGCTGCTGAGCTCCGCAACCTCAGCATCGACTCCATCATGGACGGCAACAACGACAACGACGAGTACGGCGCCACTGCTGACACTGACGCTAGCAGCGAGCCCCCTCTGTTCCGCCCCGCCTTGGACGGCTACGTGATGACTCAGACGTACTGGGAGGCGCTGGAGACTGGCCCCGCGAACGACGTTGCTCTGATAACCGGTAACAACGCCGACGAGAGCGGTGCTGCCACAACCACGAACGTGACTGTCGCGGAGTACGTCGCTGCCGCCACGACCAAGTACGGAGACTTGGTGGATGAATATCTGACCCTGTACCCTGCGAGCACCGATGACGAGGCCAACAACATGACCAACAACGCCGCCCGCGACATCTCGCGTGTTGGTATCTGGCTGTTTGGGAACTACTGGGCCGAGACAGCCTCGAGTCCGTTCTACACGTACTACTGGAGCCACGCGCCGCCTGGACAGACTGCGGGAGCGTATCACATGTCGGAGATCAACTACTGCTTCGACAACTTGTACGACACGGACTCGCCCTGGGAAGCGGACGACTACGCGATTGCCGATGTCATGTCAACCTACTGGGCCAACTTTGTCAAGAACCTCGACCCGAACGGAGGAAACGTCACGTACTGGCCGGCTTCAGTCGCCAGCAGCAACACGACCATGCATTTGGACGTGACGCAAGAGGTCATGGAGATCGCCACAGCCGACAAGATCGAGTTCATCAAGAAGTACTTCGCCGCGCAGACGCCGTACTGAACACAGTAACAAGCCCTGTCGTCAAGCACAGTCTGACCAGTAATCGTCGCTATAATAGTCACAACGATGTTATCCAATGCTCGACCATCCAATACTTCTTCCCTTGGACGATTGCCGTATTCAGTTTTGCGTCTATTTGCATCGTCCACCTGTGCTCGGGACTTATCGCTCTACCGGTACCTAAGCTTCAAGGAGGAGCCCCGTGGCGAGTTACACCAGATCAGGAACGCCCAAAATACCATACTCTACAGCTTTTTTAAGAAGTCTGACTAGTAAAAACCGTAATTATAATAGTTTGGTTGAGCACAATTGGTCAGGATCAAAAACATCCACACTACATGTAGTAAGGCATACACTAAATAACTTATGCATCCACAACGACAACGAGCCCAAATGGTGTGAACCACGATGTCTTTTGGATGATTTAGCATCACTTTCGGCTGAATATTATGATCAATTCTGGATGGAATGAAATTTTCTTCAAAATTGAATTGTTTATCACGAACAATATTGTAGTCTGCAGCAGAATGGGAACCACCCAGATTCGCTAAGGTTTTTGCTGTGTAGCTTCACTCAAATGTTTCGCTTCTTCGACCTGCCATGCTGCACCGTAAGCACTCGACCAAATGATCAGGTTTTTGCTGTGTAGCTTCACTCAAATGTTTCGCTTCTTCGACCTGCCATGCTGCACCGTAAGCACTCGACCGAATGATCGAGTGCTTACGGTACAACATGGCATGTCGGTGGAGCGAAACACGTACATAGGCTATACGCTCTAGGGTTTGATTTCACGCAATCAACCATGACGAAGTCCGCCACCCACTCGAAAGCTGCCCCAAAGCCTTTCAAGCAGGCCGCAGGCGTGCTCAGTGAGCTGCAGCCCTAGCAGCTAAAGCACTGATGCTAAATACTCTACAGTGCAGTGCCGCTCGTTTCAAAGGAAGACAAAGTTGAACTTTTGGCGTTTCATGGGGGAGTAACCACAGTCCAACTTCTGCACAGATTGTTTTATCAGCCTGTTGATCTAGATATCGACTTCAAGAGGGTTGGTTGTGCTGACGCAACGGACGGATCACCTGTCGCTCGGTTGGCCCCTTCACTCCTCGATCTCCTCGCAGCACCGAACCTACAGACCCAGCGACTACCCAACGGATCCAATGGCTGCCTTCGAGTCCAGTCGCAGTCGCGACTTCATCACTCATGACCAACGTTCCAACGACAAGCGCCTTCCCGCTCTGCTCCCACCGCGACCGCCCGGACAGCAAGAGGACGCGACACCTCGAGGTCTCGCCTCCGTCTTCACCCGCAAGCGCGAGTCGGTCGACACTCAATCCGAGCTGATGACAGCCATCGTGCCTCTTACGCAGCCGCCAGCTCTTCGTCCTCATCCGGAGCGACACCGAGCCCCGCACCGCCCACGCAGAAGCGCAAACGCGTCCGCCTCAAGACGGAGCGACGCCGGGAGCAGTGCAAGAACAACCAAGCGCGCTACCGCGACAGACAGCGCGGATTCGTGCGCGAGCTCGAGGAGGGCGCCCAGCAGCTGCAGCAGGAGATCCGGCGACTCACCGTGCGGCGCTACACCTTGTGCTACGGGGTGCAGACCAAACACAACGTCTGGAATGTCGCGGTCGAGTACTTCCGCCTCCTACGCTACGGCTTCCTCATGCCATTGTGTGGATCGGTGGCAGACGCTGCGTCGCCTGAAACTGAGATCCATGAGCAGGAGTGCTTTTTTAGGGCAGCGATGGCGGATGATGTGGGGGTTGGAGAGCTGAAAGGGGTCGACGCGCTCATTGAGCAGTGGAAACGCTACTCGTCGTACTTCGGCAGTCTGCACTTGCAGCTGAACCGGATGGAGCAGCAGCCTCTCGGAGACATGGTCGCAGTGGCCACACTCAGTCTCACCATCACGGAGGCGACGCTACAATACGTGTTCCCGCACCTGCTAGCAGTCCCCCACTACTCTTCACTGACCCCCCGCCTTCTCAACCAGCGACTTGAGTGCTCGTGCACAGTGCGCTTTACGTGGGACGATTCAACTGGACGGGTGGCCCGCCTAGACTCTACAATTGACTTGCTGTCACCGCTGCTTCGAGTACTCGGCAGTCTTGAAGACGTTAGCCACGTGGTAGGAGAGGCCCTCATCACACCTGCGTATCTGATCGGCGAGATCTACTACTAGCTCGCTGGTGGATTCAAATGAGGAGCCCGTCATTTTATTTGAGGTTTCACCTTGTCAACCGGTAGCCATATCTACAGCTCATCGTTGGGCCGTTTTGGATGTAGCGCGTGTTGCGACTCGAGTTGTGGGACACACGGCAAGTCAGAGGGAAGCCGCCTCTAACTTGGTTCCTGAAATCACCAAAACACCGAAGCGGAATTTTTGTTGTTGTTGAAATATTCGATCAATGCCCCAGACGTCCTGCTGGTCGCCACAGTGGAGACGATAGCGCTTCTGTTCTAGCACGGTGCTGTCGTAAGTTGTGCACTGCCGTCTCGAGAGGTTTGCTTATGGTTTCGCTACTTCATTCTAGATCGGAGTTGATTCATACGGCGGGATGTTTCATTCGGGGGCGCGAATTTGTCGAGGTGACTCATCGTAGCGTGATTTGCTACATGCACTTCATGTCGATGATGATCCTACAAACGGATATTTATCGCTAGGGGCCACAACGAAGGCCCGGAGGGGCCACAACAAAGAAGTCAACTGGTGATTGGTCAAAACTACAGCGTCAGTCGGGCAACATGGGCTCACGCGTCAAGTGCGGCGATGAGCTGCTGTCATGGAGGTGCCGCGCGGGACTACGCGCGAGGTTGGCCAGAGGTGGGCCAACTTGCGACTCAACCTGCACCCCACCGCGCAGCCTCGCGACACCAATCGCCTCACCGCCCCCGTGAAACAAAAACTTGATGCCAGACAGGTACTCGAGCACGTAGAGCTGCACGACATCATATCCTTCACAAACAAGCATGCTGTAGAAGCAAAATCGCTTATTCATAGCTACTAATACACAATAACGACGCCCAATATCTCAACAAGTATTACGTTCTTGGCAGAGCGTCGGCTTTCCTGGAGTAGCTCTTAAGTTCAACTTACCTACTGCGACAGCGATTATCTCGAAAGAAGCTTGTTCTCACTATTTATTCTTCCTTTTCGAGGCTGCATCTCGTGCCGTTTGAACCCGTGAGTTGGCGGTGAATGGTGTGGTAACAAGACCTCGTGCCGTTTAAAGCTGGGGAGGGCGGGTTGTTTCTCAATGAAGTCGGAAGAAGAAGCGTGCGATAGATGGCACAAAGGTTTGTCAGCATGATAGCACTCGCTGTTGCTCTCATAACTGATGCATGAGGTCTTGTTGTTGCAGATACTGCTGTTCGAGTGCAAACAAAGTCATTTAGTCCGATCAACAACTTGCCCGACTGACGCTGTAGTTTTGACCAGTCACCAGTTGACTTCTTCGTTGTGGCCCCTTAGGGGCCACAACGAAGGGGCCCAGGGGCCGCCCCTAGCGATAAATATCCCCTACAAACTCAATCTCCTAAATGATGCTGAGCTTGCTGGGGGGGGGGCAGCTGAACTGGAGGACTGTTGAAGCCACTCTATCTCACAAAATACGGGGGGGGCAGATACCGACAGAAATAACTCAACCACGCCAAGGAACTCCAACTCACAAGCTGCGGACCGACATCCCCGTCCTTGAGCTGCAGCGCAACTGTCTGCTAAACGGACGCGGCCAGCAGAACGTCTGTGGTAGAGGACTTCCATGTCTTCCACCTCGGCGTTCCCGATGGAGTCAGTAGATAACTTCCTCGAGAACGCGGGCCCTGTGATATTCGATGGCGGAGGATGTCGTTTTGGGCAAGTCCAGTAGTTTTCAGAGCTTGTACTTCCAGCTGGAGCGCGTGGAGCGTGTGGATGTCAAGTTCGTGATGAATGTTACAGTATCAAAATCAACGCCTGCTGCGTGAAGGCCCTGAAAGTGAAAGTGTTCACTTCGCTCCAGTCAAGAAATCGGAAAGCGGCTATTTTTGCCTTGCTCGATCGTGTTCAAGTGAAGCCCCGTGTCTCGCGCCTGCAGACGACAGTCAACTCCATGGCGCCGTTGGTAAAATCTTTAGGCGATCTGTCTGAGGTGGCGCTGACTCTGGAACACGCACTGGTCACGCGCAATGGCGCTATCGGAATTCGAGACCTGGCACAATCTTCTTCAAAATACTTGGAAAGAGGTTTTGTAGCGGGGCTACACATTCGGCTAACATCACCTTGGTGCAACACGCACTAAGTGGATACATTCAGGTGGGCCACATTGCAGTGTGGTCACCATTCATATTAGGAAGCAGTCCTATTGGTCAGAAAGCAGGGTCTTTCTGCCAGTAATACTCAAGCATTAGGTCAGAGTTTCTGCCAACCACTCGTTGGCAGAACCTCTCTTTATAGATATCAGTTTTAGGATAAAGCCACAGTTAACATTCAATTCAGTTCTCATTTTACCGCAAAAGCTACTATTTGTACCTTTATTTAGATCTAATTATACTTGTGGATACAAGTATACTTAATCTAAGTTAAATACACCTTACGCTTCCTCATACACGCGCGCTCACGTGTAAGCTAAAGTATTGGGCTAAGTAAGCCCATTACACCTGGTAGCACTTTGTAGTCCGTCCAACGACCGACTAGTTACGTATCGTATGAAATTCGATACGGGGGCTGAGGACCTGCCTGTGGACGCGAGTATGTCCACTGGTAACCCAAACACGAGTGCAACACATGTTGCACGCGAAGACTGTCTCCATCTGGCGGATCCAGAGTGGGAGGCGCTCCAACGACTGTCGACGGTCATTGGAGAAGCGGCCGTAGCGACGATGCTACGCACGCTATCGCCGACAGAGCAACACGGTGTTGCTCTAGGCTTCATCATGAAGGAACAGCGCGAGGCCGCTGCTCGCGCTACGGTGTCGACACCGTCCACACCGCGCGTGGAGTCGTTGAAACTCCACGTGAACAGCTACGTAGGAAGAGAGGGCGAGCCTCTCCTCTGATGGCTTGTCGAAGTTGACACTGCCATTACGGCTCGACGTATCGTCGACCCGTTGTCGAAGGTTGCGTTCGCCATGTCATGCCTTGGCGGGCGAGCAAGGAGTTGGGCGTACGGACGCCGACTCACTGACCCTACGTGCTTTAGCACGTACGAGGTGTTCAAGGAGGAGCTCAGACAAGCGTTTGAGCCCCCGCAGAATGAGTTCAGATCGAGGGCTGAGTTCCTCGACCTGCAACAGGGCAAGCATGACGTGCATGCTTACGCTCAAAGGGCGCGGTACTTGGTCTCGAACATCGTGACCAACCCGATAGACGAGGCGACAAAGGTCGTCACGTTCGTGAAGGGCATGAAAGATGGGCCTGTGAAGACCTATCTCTTCCGAGAGTACCCAAGTACTCTTGAGTCTGCGATTACACTTGCCATGCAAGAAGAGTTTAGCCTGCGACAGGCTAAACTCCACGTGAACGTCCCGCGGCCGATGCCGCGACCGACGGTGAAGCCGACGGGAGGTCCCGAACCAATGGACCTCTCGAGTGCGACGGCTGCTGGGTCTCAGCAGCGTCGTGGACCAACGAATGTCCGCTGTTTCCGGTGTGGAAACAACGGCCACTACGCCCGTGAATGCACAGCACCTGTGCAGGCGGTCAAGGGCCGGCGTGACGATACCGGGTATCGCCACGGGCAATAAAAAAACTAGAACAACCAGCAGGCGCGGGGCGCCCTGCTGGTGATGCAGTCGAGCGTGTCGATATCGGACACGCCGTATTGAAGACTGCTGCCCCCAGTGAGAGTCACTCTCACTGTAAGAAGCGGGATGACAGGCCGAACCTTGTCATCCTGAAGGTTAACTCGAAGAGAGAGAAGTCTCTTCGTGCGTTGGTGGATTGTGGTGCGTCGAACAACTTTGTTCGACTGCAGAGCCTAGCGAGGCTTGACTTCGAGGAGGTAGTAATGCCTCGAAGTCTATTGGAAGTAAGACTAGCAACGGGTGTCGTTGTTAGAACCGAGAAGCGTGTCGTACGCGTACGCTTCTCGTATCGAGTGAAGAAGTTCGTGGACGAGCTTATCGTACTTGACTTAGACGATAAGTTCGACATGGTGTTGGGCATGCCGTGGCTTGCACGGCATGATCCGGTGATCGACTGGACGAAGCGCACGATCGTGCACTTCGGGAGTAGCGGCGCGACAGTGAGCGATGGCCCTGTCGGCGCAGCACGTGCACCTCGCGGTGCACGCAACCCACCAGGAGAGGCGCGCGACGCGCGGCTGTCTCCGGTCACCCCACGCGGACACCGACGACTGAGAGAGTCGTCGGGAGAAAATGTGAGTCGAATCAGAAGACTCAGATTCGATCGGATTCGAGAGGTTCTCGAAGCGTCAAGAGTGACGCGGTCGTGTCGACTATTAGTGTCGACACACAAGTTCAACAAGAGGAGCCAGTCACTAATAAGGACAGTGACTCGGGCGCGTCAGCTCAGGGAGCTGATGCGATTGGCCCAAACGTCGAAAGACGCTCCGCCATCAGGGGTCGAGGTAAAGAAAGCGCACCGGCTCTGGGAGCCGACGCTGCAGGCAGTGCGGACGGTTGCAAACGTCCCGCACCGGAAATGCTTGCGTGCTCGCGTGCAGCCGGGCTGCACGACGAAGCGGTACGCGACCAAGCAGGGCTTGATTGCGTGCGCCCGCGGAAAGAACCCGCCGGCGACAACAAGAAACGCATTGCGTGCTCACGTGCAGCCGGGCTGCACGAAGAAGCGATGCGCGATCAAGCCGGGCTTGATTGCGTGCGCCCGCGGGTTGAACCCGCCGGCGATCAAAAGGAAGATCTGTCCGCGGCCGGGCCCGGACAAAACAAGACGCGCGGAACTGGGTTCCGCACAAGAAGCGAACGGCGCAAGCGAGCAAAGCTGCGCAAGCCTCGGTCAGGGACCGAGGCGCTACTCGCAGTGTCTGCCGGGCAGATACAGGAACTGGAGACGACCGTCGAGACACTGAGTGTCTTGACGCGCACGAATACTGGTCTCCAGTATAAGTAGATGAAGTTGGAGAACCCTCCGACGCTAGCGTCGGAGTTGACTTCGCTTCCAGTCACGAGCTGGAGGCGCTTCGCCCGCGACCTGCACGATGGACGCATCGAGCAGATTTGCATCCTCTCGGATGTCGAGAGGATGACGTGTGAAGCGGAAGAGTTGAAACAGCTCGTCGCTGAGGGCGTCGACGCCCTCAGCGCCAAGTCGAAGAAGGAACGCTTCGACGAGCAGAGCTGGGACTCGCTGAAGTCGAGCCCCTTCTACGAGGTCTTGCGTGAGTACAGAGACGTACTCCCGGACGATATCCCTGCGGAGTTGCCGCAGGACAAGGGCGTTCAGCACGAGATTGATCTCGTGCCGGGAACGAAGTATTGCGTGACGCGGCAGTGGCCACTGCCGCGGGAGCAAGTGAAGGCGATCGACGACTTCTTCGAAAGTCGTCGCAAGGCTGGGCAAGTGCGGGAATCGAAGTCCCCGCACAGCGCGCCTACGTTCTGTGTCAAGAAGGCACAGGGCGGGTGGCGCATCGTTCATGCTTATAACAAGCTGAACGACGCAACGGTACCGGCGCAGACGCCGATACCGCGAAAAGATGTGATCATCGATTCGATGGCTTTGAGCACTATCTTTAGTGCTCTGGATCTGAGAGACGGATTCTATCAGATCCTCATGCGTGAGAGCGATATACCTCTCACGGCGGTGAGCACTCCGAGCGGTATGCTCTGGGAGTGGCTTGTAATGCCGCAGGGACTAAAGAATGCCCCTGCAACGTTCAACAGGTGCGTCACGCACTTGTTGCGCTCGGTGCGCGACTTCGCACCGAGCTATTTCGACGATGTGTTCATCCACAGCCGGGCTGTGGACGGGAAGTCGGAAGTGGAGATGCACAAGGAACATCTCCGCAGGTTGTTTGCGCTCATGCGCAAACACAAGCTCTACGCGAACCTGAAGAAGTGTATCTTCGGGGCTAGCGAGATACCCGTCCTTGGGTGTCTCGTAGGGAAGAACGGCGTACGCCCTGACCCGGTAAAGGTCAGAGTGATCAATGAATGGCCTACGCCTTCCAATGTCAATGAACTGAGGCAGTTCCTTGGACTCGCTACGTACTTATGCAAGTACGTGAGCAACTACGCGGGCAAGATTCGCCCGCTGTCGCAGCTCCTAAAGAAGGACGCTGCATGGGTTTGGACTGCTGATTGTCAGCAGGCCTTTGATGCAGTCAAGCAGGGCTTGACTGAGGCGCCGATCTTGGCGGTGGCCGACCATGATCGCCCATTCCACGTCGTGTGTGACGCGTCCGATTTCGCAATCGGATGCGCTCTAATGCAACACGATCACGAGGGACATGATCGCGTGGTCTACTATCAGTCGCGTCAGCTGAAGCCAGCTGAGCGCAACTACCCGGTACATGACAAGGAACTCCTTGCCATGAAGTATGCACTCGCGAAGTTTCGAGTGTATCTACTTGGGAGTAGCCATTTGTGGTCTACACCGACCACGCATCATTGCGTATGGCGATCAAGTCGCCGCACATCTCACAAAGAATGGCGAGATGGCTCTCATTCTTTGCGGAGTACAACTTCCAGGTTGAGTACAAACCTGGAAGGTTGAATGTTGTGGCCGACGCGTTGTCGCGTCGACCTGATTACGCGGCGCACAAAGCCGACGCCAATGCAATTGGCGTCGTCCGGACGTCTACTCCCTCGTCGTCTTTGTTAGACGACGTGCGGTCCGCATACACGAAGGATGCGGATGCGAAGCAGTTGTTGGACTACTTCGCTGCGCCTTCTGACAAGTCTCGTCAGAAGCTGGCGAAACATCTCCGTGCACGTGTACACCGCTATCGTGTACACAATGGTCTGCTGCTCTACAGCGCAGTCGACGACAACGCTGATCGCATTGTCGTGCCGGACGATCATGAGCTGAAGCTCAGGATCACTTACGAGTATCACGATGCCCCTACGTCGGGACATCAGGGTCGTGAGAAGACATACTTGCTTCTCACGCGTGACTTCTATTGGAGTCACCAGTACAAGTGGGTACGCAAGTACGTTCGTGCTTGCGAGGTTTGCCAGCGCGTGAAGCCTGCGCCCTTCTCGCAGGCTCCACTTCAGTCACTACCGACTCCGTCGGAGTGTTGGCAGTCCATCTCAATGGACTTTGTGTTTGGTCTTCCGCCTGACAACAAGCGGAGGACTGGTATTGTGGTCTTTGTTGACCGATTCAGCAAGATGGTACATCTTGCTGCAGTACCAGCCGAAGTGACAGCCAAGCAGACGGCACGTCTGTTTGTTGACATGGTGTTTAGACACCATGGCATGCCGATCGACATCGTGTCTGACCGCGATCCGCGCTTCACAGCGCGTTTCTGGCAAGAAGTGTTTGAACTTCTTGGCACGCAGCTGTCCATGTCGACTGCGGATCATCCGCAGACCGACGGACAAACTGAGCGCGTCAACCGGGTCTTGGTTGACGCTCTGAAGAGCTACGCTCACTCGTTCCAATACTGGAGCGACTGCTTGCCGATGGCAGAGTTTGCCATCAACAACTCGGTGCATGTCTCGACAGGACACGCACCGTTTTACGTGAACGCCATGAGGCATCCACGCGTACCGAGCGTACTCGGTGCGGTAGCTCCTTCTTTAAGTGGGGGAGGGTATCCGGTTTCAACCAAACCGAATGAACACGCTGATACGAGCAACATATCAGCTGTGTCGACACGCGCACGGACTGCGCGTAGTCCAATCGACGAGAGCGCAATGTCTACGCCGGGCGTAGACACTCTCAACAACAACAACAACCACACACAGGCCGGGCCTGTAGTGAACAAGAACAACGGGTTGAACAAGGAGTTCAACTCGAAGGCAATGGACTTTGTCCAGCGCCGCCAAGCCGTAATACGGTTTGTGCAAGATGCTATTGCAGCTTCTGTCGATCGACAGAAGTTGAATGCTGACAACAATGGCAGAGGAAACACAAATGAATTCAAAGTGGGTTCATTAGTTCTGTTAGCTACACAGAACCTAGCTAAACATGCAGTTTCCGACTTCGGAGCAAGCAAGCTTGCCCCGCGCTTCATCGGGCCATTCACCGTGTTGACGAAGCATGGCAACGCGTACACGCTAGACATACCGTCCAGCATGCGCCTCCACCCAACCTTTTACGTTGGGCGGCTGAAGCCTTACTCGCAACACGAGTCACCTACTCCCGGTGACTCGGCGCGACCCTCGTCTCGAGCGCGGAGACACGTTGCCCCAAACGTGCAACGATCGACCCTAGGTCGACCTGGATATTCGAAGCGGTCTGTCCAGCCTGACAGATCCGGGCCTTCAAGAGCTTCAGCTCCTGCCTTATCTCGGCGAGCTCAGCCGTCTGGAGGTTCTCAACCGCCTCCAGGCGATCCCAGACCTCGGCCGGCGACGGCTCGTGGTGTCTTCCCGCCGCCACCGCCCCCGTTGCGAGACGCACGCGGGGAAACTCGCTGGATTGTCCAGCGAATCGTTGGTCATCAGATCCGGACCCAAGGTCCGGTTCATTTTCGTATTCGTTGGTTAGGATACTCTCCTGACCACGATACGTGGGAGCCGCGGAACGTCCTGATGAGCGACGTTCCGGAAATGGTGACGGAGTACGAATCCCGCCACCAGCAGCTCCGCCGAAGGGCGTAAAACTTGAGTGAGAGCTGTAGTCGCCTACAGCCCTCGGCTGAGTGTTGCGCTCACCCTCAGCACTCTCAGACGACAACTGCGTGATTAACTTCTCACGCAGTGTCTTCAACTCCACAGGCACACTAATACCAGTGTACCCGTTAAGGTCCCGTTCGGACAGCCGCACTGCCCCAGCGTGGCAGCGCTCGCACGCAACGCCAGACGGCACTGCGCACGGAATCCCCGCCTCGACTGCACCATCGTGCAGCCGCAAGATCTTGGGCCGCTTCGAGTAGCGCTCATAGCGCTCACCCGAAGAGCGGACCCGCTCGCGATAGCCTGAGGGATTTTTTGTTGAAGTTCTCGACGAACATCCCCCAGCTTTGACAGAGTGCCTCCCACTCTGTCACCTTACTATTACGGGAATGCTTCTTGTTCCCGTAGAATCGGAGCTCGTGGAAGAGCCCGATGTAATAATCACGTCTTTGATCCGGCGACGGATCAAAGTCGAGCCCCTTGGTGACATCGTCATCAACGATGGCGCTGCAGGAGTACAACGCGTACGGGCTGGCCGGCGTGGTACTGCCGTAGCGAGATTGGATCTCGCTCGGAGACGGCATCCACGGGTCGCGCACCGGCTTAGTGCGCGACGTCACAGCCGCAGACGGAGTGGAGTCGTCGTCGCCTCCACCCCGCGGAGTAGACAGAGCCCCGGCATCAGCGAGCGGCCTATCGCTGCCGCTGCGCGAGCGCTTTGAGCTCGAAGCGTCCGAGTCGTCCTTGCGGGGACGACGCGTCCCCACGCTTGCTTCATTGCGCCCTGAAGACGAGGAGCCTTGCTCCTCCTCGCCCTCCTCCATGTCGAGATCCTCCATGCCATCAAAGAGGGTCTCGTTGGCATAGGTCGGCTTGCTCCGCGCCCTCTCATGGTACTCCCCAACCGAGATGGTACGCTTGGGGGAGCTTGACGTCGTCACCGTGGAAGTGACGACGGACGCCGAAGAGGCTGAAGATGTGGCAGTCGTCGCTGTGTTAGCGACGACCGCGTTGCTTGCTGCAGGTGCAGCAAGCTCGTCGGAAGTCTGCGTCGTTGGCGTGCTCATTTCGAAATGAGCACGAAGTTCTCTCCGAAGAAGACTTTGGATTGATGTGTCGAGACCGGCACATCAAGTCCTAACGGGGGGATGGTGTAGCGGGGCTACACATTCGGCTAACCTCACCTTAGTGCAACACGCACTAAGTGGATACATTCAGGTGGGCCACATTGCAGTGTGGTCACCATTCATATTAGGAAGCAGTCCTATTGGTCAGAAAGCAGGGTCTTTCTGCCAGTAATACTCAAGCATTAGGTCAGAGTTTCTGCCAACCACTCGTTGGCAGAACCTCTCTTTATAGATATCAGTTTTAGGATAAAGCCACAGTTAACATTCAATTCAGTTCTCATTTTACCGCAAAAGCTACTATTTGTACCTTTATTTAGATCTAATTATACTTGTGGATACAAGTATACTTAATCTAAGTTAAATACACCTTACGCTTCCTCATACACGTGCGCTCACGTGTAAGCTAAAGTATTGGGCTAAGTAAGCCCATTACAGGTTTCACCCCGCTGCAGTAATCCTCAAACATGAGAAGTCGGTTTTTGGTGTTGAAACGGACAGAAAGACACGCCTTCGTATTCTCACAGTTGAACTCGATGACATCAGCGCTGGCTCGGACGCGACACTTCAAAACTGCACGGCTTGCCGGACCTAGTGTCATGCAGCAGTCGGCATAAGTTTCTGGCGGAATAGATACTTGCACCATACGCTCGGTGAGCAGTGAAATCGAGCTGACGTTGAGTCGGTTGAGTCGGGAGGATCTTGCAGTGGCTGCAGTCCACGCAGACCAGTCGACGATAATATTACTGGAAAAGGGTACTCCAGGCGTCCTTCGTTTGATGGCATCGTGCTCCTGCCGCTTTTGACGCCTCTGCACTCAAAAGTACTTAGTAGTAGTTAAGGTGTGGCGTCGGTGCAGACGTACCACCTAACAGATTCAGGTCGACAGGATAATGACTACACGTAGTTACTGCGTTGGGGCTGTACCACCGTGATACTACCCAGTAGATGCCTTACCTTGGCACAACAACGCAGTATCCACCTATCTCTCCCTGCAGCGGTCGGTAGGCACAGAGGAACCGTTGCACTATACTGTTAGTAAATGATTGAGCCTTCTCAAGATCGCAATGCCCGTGTGGCGTCACCTGAAGGTTGTTGCCGCGCGCAGGCACTGGAATCCGTGGGTGCGTACTGACTATTAGTAGGTCTTCCTCCCTCCACACCACGCTAGTTGTGCAATACGCCGAATAATAGTTTGTGACTTAGGGCCACTGAAATAGATGCGTTGTTTACTGTACAGTACTACAGCATGTGCATGCGAGTCAAGTGTTACATGTATTGCGGGTGACAGCCGATCCCCATGCCGGGTGGTCCAACCCAACGCAGGTGGTCACCACCGTGGTGTGCCCCACCGGCGTCGCTCTCTCCGCGCTGCAGCCGCTATGCAATAGAGCTCAAAACCAGTTGATGAGCGCTTCCCGTTGTGGCCGCCACTTTTGAGCCTGCAAAATAACTTCGGAACGGGCAGAACAGAATAATAAGGTCAGTGGCAATTCGCACAAGCTGAGGCATTTCCAAAATTACTACCTAGCCAAAGTGCATGCTCTGTATTACCAGACCATTTAGTAGTCATCACACCATTGGGTGACTTTGGTATAATTCCTACTGGTGCCCTATGCAGCAGACACAGAACTGATCAAAGACCATACACAGTCTCATCGCTTTCTGCCGAACTGTTGCTGCTGCGATGCAGTGTCTCACTGCTCTCGTTGCGGACACGGAACATGCTGCGAAGGCGCTGCTCGTGTCGGTTGCGATAGCGTTTTTGAGATGTCTTTCGCTTCGCGATAACGTCCTCTCCGATAGACAGCAAACGTCCTAGATAGCTGCTGTAGGAGTCACCATCTGCAGACCGGAGAGGATTCAGGTGCACGTGGAAGTTTGTCAGTGCGACGCACGTCCTGAACAGCGTATCATAGCTGGATTCGGACCAGCGGTACTTGTCCGAGGCGACCGCCCAGAGCGAGGTCAGCCGACCGAAGTAGTTCTCAACGAGAACACGATCGTGGGCGATCCGATCGTTTTCCTCGAGCTGCTCAATTGACAGCGTCTCGCCCGGCTGTTTCTTGTTGGGTGTAATGGCGAGAAAGTGGGAAGAGAGACCTTGGTATCCCTTGTCAGCCAAAAGTACCCATTCGTCCGGATACTCGGTCACTAGCGGGCCCTCGTCCTGCAGGCGCTTGTCCGCCTCCGACTTCTTCATGTTCTGCGAATGGAAGGCCTGGTTCCGACGAAAGATCTCGATGTCTGACACGTGGCCAGGGTGGTGCGAGGTGCAGTTGATGGCTTTGCCTGTCGGCAGCACCGATACCTCGACTTTGTATCCATGCAACTTGTGCTTGCCGCTGAAGTAGATGCTGCGACCTTCGCACAACCCGTACGGGATGTTGGCCTGCTGGAAGGTGACATCGGTCGCATAGCGAGCGCAGGCAAAGTTTGAAAACGTCTTTCCAGCAACAACAAGCTCGCGCATGCTCCACTTCGTGTTGGTGTCCTCGATGAATCGCGCGTACACGAACGGCGAAATCATTTCGGTGAACTTCATGATCATCTTTTGAAACGTTGGAGGATTAATCTTGAACACGCTAGCAACGACGTCCTACTTCCCGCAGTGTTTAAGCGCCGTGAGCATCATGAACATGACGTCCTTTCCTCCGTACTTGCACTTCTTGCCGCGTCCCACGTTCCAGCGCAGCACCACGTGCTCCTCCACCACACGCCACAACATGTTGATCTCCTCCTCGGAGAAGTTGGTTGACTGCATGACCGCCTCCCCTCCGCTCAGCGTGAAGCGGTCAAACACGGGAGACAGGGAGTCGACCGGATCATTGTCGTCGCTGGCAGCATCGCGAGCAGCGCGAGTGCATCGGGCGCGTTTCGCTTGACGGGCTTCGTCCAGTTGTGCCAGGCGAGCGACACCGTGCTCGACGGCTTCTTCCGTCAGCTCCATGGTGCGCTTCGGTGCTCGGGGTCTTGGCATCTTGGTGTTCAACGTTGGCAGATTGGAAAGTGAAATGAGGAGCAGAAGGCTTGCGCTCGTGGCTAATAGCCGCCCCCAATTATGAATGGCTACGGCCGGTGCACGTCACTGCTGCTTGAGCGCGCTTGAAAACGCTGTAAATGGGGTGGTGGAGAGCAGCTCAGTAAAATTGGCGCCAAGTGAGCTCGGAAATGTCCGGTTGAGCGTGCTCTGCATCTTGCAGAGCAGCAACCTTTCTACTAAGCGTTCTCCTAAATTCATAGCCTGGCTACCGACATATCGTGGCAGCATCAAGTAGATCAATCCTACGCTGAGCACTTATCTGTTTCGATTTGATTGACAATTGTCTGAAGTGCACACCCACCAACGAGTTCCTAAGCTCGATGCGAACGAGGTCAATCATCGAACGGCGTCGCCAGCTGATTTCTATTGTAATGAACTTCTGTACTTTTGATGATCAACTTGGTTGGAGCTCTAATATAATAGAGCATGTCCTTGTGCTCAGACTTATCATGTTGATCATTTTCCGCACCAATATTGAGCAAGGGACGAGCACAAGCTGACAACGAGCCACACGTGAGCAAGCGAACAACCCACAACAGCAGATTGCTTCAAGCAAAAGAGGGAATGCGTCGAAGAACGCTGCGATACATTTACATGTAGGCAATCTGTCGCGCGTGAACACAGGGCTGGAACACCGCTGGTGATGGTGCCCCCGACGCGCGGATTGCGCTGGGTAAGAGTAATCGTATGAAGAGGCTCGGATTTTTGGGGTTTTGGAGGGGTTTTAAGCTCCAAAAGTTTTGGACCAAAACCCTTTTAAAAATTGAATGGATACATGTATTCGAGTATTTGATCAGTCCCCACAGTCGGAAAGACTAATCGTCTACAAAAAAAAGATCTTGGAAAAACTACATTACTTGTATAAGTTGTAGCACTGCAGCTTCAAGAATTTTGGACAGAGAAGCTAAGCACTGAACACGTAGTATCGCATGCTGGTGCCGCAGATACAGGTGTACTTAGCCTTAGCGACCATCTAAAACCGCATACATGTACATGTATCGTACGTGATACAAAACAAGAACTGATCGCACGTCGCGATTGCATATAATTTGTCACAAAAGTCAAATTGGTTAGCCCTTTTAAACGAATACAATTACCTAGGGTATCTTTGCATTTTTATCCAGATAAAAAAAACTCCGATTTAGTTTAGGCTTTTATTTTAAAAAAATAGGATCATGTAGTCTCGGAAGTACTTACAGTACAATACATACTTCCGGGGGCTTGGCAGTGAATTGCTATTACTTGTGTACTGAATGGCGCTCCACGCAGGGCCGTACTGAAAGAGTTAAACCCGCTCTTCTAGGAGCCAGGCGGTCAGCTGTAGGAGGTACTGATGCAGTCTCGGGGTGTTGTTCGAGCAAAGCCTGAGCTTTAGGTAGACACACTTTGCCCGTGCCACATGCACCGAGTTACGTTTGCATACAGACGAGGGCTCCCTCGTGCATTGTGGTGGCAACTTCCACCTTCTCTACATCAAGTCATCAAGTCCGACGGACCAAATGGCTTTGTCGAACGAACGGACAAGCGATCTCCTTCGGCAAGCTGTTGTCGCACGATTATTGTGCCCCCGAGTTAATCGTGTAGCTATAGCGCACATGATCATATGTACATGTACAGCTAGTGTGTACATGATCATGTGTACTGTACCGTACGAGCGATGCGGTGCAGGTGCATTACCTAGCAGGCAGTGCCGGCCGGCATGTGATCGTCAGTCCGTACTTGTGCGCAAAATCGGTCTTCCGAGTCGGACATCACCAGCGGACAACAGGGTGGGTAAGGCAGCAAGGGATGTCCTGTAGTTCTGTAGTGCGATCGTGTGATGTGCGAGATATCCGCGCCGAGGCAGACTCCAACGCCAGATTACCAGTAATGTTCACATCTCGATGATCAAGGCAAGACAATTAATAAAGATATTATAGTAAGCACAACAGTCGGACGTGATTCCAAGCCCCACACCTCCCACGTGCTCGCTTTGTGCTCCTTAGGCATGATTTCGCTCGACGCTCAGCTATAGGAAGTAAACCTCCACCTGTTCGATCGCTGCGTTCGGCGACTCAAAAGATGCGGTCCGGGCTCCTGGTCTCTCGCCTTGACTGCCGGTGCCTTGGTCCAGATGAAGAAAAAAAGAATACACATGTACTCAGCGTATGAATCCGCAGATTTGTACACGTCCATATCTCCGGTTTGTCCGTACTGTACCTATAATACGTGTAGACTTTTCGACCGATCGATCGATTGAGCGCGCGTTCATCATTACGGGTGCAGTATCATGGGCAGCAGGTGGCGAATTGGCCATGGTCATGCCGATAGAGACAGGTGCGAGAGGTGACAGCCGTTGCACCGAAGCTGAAAGTCTCACGCTGGATGTTAGGTTCAACACACCAGCATGCCTCTGTTGCCTGACTCATACGATTGATGTGCAACGGTAGCGCAGAGTGCGTGCAGCCTCGCGCACTCGTGGCCCCGACAGCGTCAAGACAAGCACGAATTCAAATCTCCAGCGTCGCGGCTTGTTTACGCCTGACGCGATTGAGCCGCAGGGCCTCCAATCCAGCAGAACAAGCGGGTGCCAGCTGGGACCTTCACGCTGCGCTGCAGGGCTATCCCAACCAACACTTGATAACGCAGCGCCTCCACCCTCTTTAGTCTCACAACCGAACCCGCCATCGATAGAGACATGATGGCCAGCCACCGCAGGAACTTCGACCGCACCCCCGCGCCGTTCAGCGACGCCGTCATCGGAAGCGTGTTAACGCGCGGTGCAGCTCCTGGATACCACGTCGCCAACCCGAGCAGCACTATCCGCCGCCACCTCAGCCCGAACGGCGCCTTTCAGCCCCGACAGCCCCACTATTCACCCCCATCCACCGTCATCCTGCCACCGCTCAAGAAATTGTCGCCGTTAGCTGCCAGCGCGACGAGTGCCGCCGAGCCGACCGATAACTTCCCGTTGAGACCGATGCCGAGACGACTTCAGGAAGACGCCACCCCGGTCCCCCCAGTGCGAAGTTTCGCTCCGAACCACCTCGGTCAAGTAACTCTCCCGTACCCTCGCCCCACCACCACCTTTGCGCCAGCGGAATCGCCGTCGAGGACCGTCGCGGCTGCAGTCGCCACGCTTTCCATCCACCGAAGCGACTCCACCAAGCAGAAGCGAACGCGCAGGGTATCCGTCAAAACGGAGGCGTGTCGCGAGCAGTGCCGCACCAACCAGGCTCGGTATCGCCAAAAGCAGCGCGAGTACGTCACAAAGCTCGAGGCGACCGTGGCCCAGCTCCGAGACGAGATCCCGATGCTCGAGGTGCAGCGACGGCGTCTCCGTTACGACTCCAAGCAGCGCGTCTGGGACGTTGTGGTCGAGTACTTCCAGCTCTTCCGCCACGGCGTTGGGGACTCTACCGAGCAAGGATCTGCCCTTTCATGCGACGTCCTTCGCACGTCGGAGGCTCAGCAGCAGTTGATGTTCCTGCGCTCGACCATGGCACCGGACGTTGAGTTTTGCAACGTGAGCGGCGTGGAGGTGCTCATGGAGCACTGGCAACGCATGTCCGAGTACCACAAGAACCTCAAGTTCGATCTACTGCACATGGACAAGGTCTCTGAGAGCATCGTCACGGGCAAAGCGGTGCTCAGCGTCACCATCACAAAGACCACACTCGAGTGCGTCTTCCCGCACCTCATGGGTTCTGAAAACGTTGAAGATCTTTCACTCGCGGTCAAGCTGCTGGGTCACACGCTTGAGTACCCGTGCTCGGTGCTGTTCGTGTGGGATGAAGCGACCAGCCTTGTCGTTAGACTCGAGACGGACATCGACATGGCGACACCTCTGCTCCAACTGCTCGGTAATATCAAGGACGTGTCCCGCGTGGTGGAAGGGGCTATCATGGTTCCCAGCAATTTTAGCTAACCGCAACATATACATATATGTAGTTTTAACCACGCAACAAATGACTGCAGATGGCGATACCGTCTAGTAGTAGTAGTTCTTATCTAAAGTTTTAAGCACACATGCTCCCTTCTCTTCTCATTTTTGAGTCCAACACCATCTGGACCTGGTGCTACATGTTGCCCGTGTGTTTTTTAAAAGTTTCAGATGAAACTTTGGGTTCATGTTAACGGCCATTACGTTCATGAAGTCGGCGCTTCCCTCCCTTCGAGATCCAGTCGGGTGGCGCATATCCGCACAACTTGGGCTGGCCTAAGTGCAAAAATGCTGCAAGCCTCCAAAATGGTCGTGAGCTGTTCCAGCCCCTCCGCAGCTTCAACTCCGTCCGCGGAGGCGACAGGCTCGTCATCAAGAGCCTTGTAAACCTCTCGTAGCCTCGTTGCAGGCATCTCCAGTAGGTGACAGACTTCCCGAGTTAGGCGCAAGTAAGATCGTGGTAGCGTTTTCGACGAACCCGCGGCAAATATCGCGACAAGCGATCGGATGTCCTCGACAAATTGATGTTCACCCGATCTGCTCAACTGAGAGCACTCGTCCGTCGATGGCGGGTTGTAGAGCGCGTTAAAGAGAGCGCTGTCCAGTGCGGATGCTAGAGGCTTCAACAACGCAGGCCAACATTCAGGCACCAGCACCTTGTGCGCACACCTCAGCGTATTGCTGACGAGAGTGTAACAACTCGCCAACTCAGAGGAAACCCCAGGCACGATATGCAGATCGCTGTTGTCTGCATCGTCATACTTTGTGTCCGTCCAGAATGAGCTACATGTAGCATTACGCAGCACGCATGGGTCAGATACGGTTGAAGTGACGAAATACAGTTTGGGTCAAATACATCGCCAACCAACTTACCTCAAGCGGTAGGCTCCAACATCTCGTTCGACAGCACGCACCAGCGTATCCTTGCCACCCTCAAGCAGCGTCGTTGCCAGTGCTTTAAGCTCCGAAATCTGCCGCTCAAAAATCGTGTGCGAGAAGAGAAGTGTCTCAGGATCGTCTAGCTCTGGGTCACCCAGTGGGTGGTTGTTGATCGAAGTGCCGTCACTGCCATTGCCGTTCGGAGCAGCAGCCGGCGAAGAAGTATCCACCGATACGCCCTGGCCAACTTGCTCGTCAGTCTTGCCGTCGGTCTCTGCACGGCGGAAAAGGCTCTTCATCGTCTTGGACCCGACCGAATATGCCACGGAAAAAGCAGCTGTGGGTCCGATCATCGCCCCTGGTCCAGCGAGGGCTTGTCGAACCGCGGTAGCTTCTTCTGTAGCAAGGACAGCGGCCGAGGCGCGCGCGAGCACCTGCTTTGAATAAGCCACGTGCATTCGAAGCACTTGTGCTCTTGTTGTCTCCGAGCGCGCAACCTTCCTTGAAAGCTCCAAAAAGACGCTGCTCTGCTCCCATGCTGCCAGTGCATGAGCTACGTGCTGCAGCGCATTCACCACAACGAATAACTCCTCCCACGCATTCTGGGCTTTCGCCCCGCTGGTTTTCTTTGCCAGAGCATTGATCAAGCGTCGTCCTCGAGCATCGCAGATCTGTCCGAATTGACGCAACAGTGGCAAGTGCACCTGTACCACGTACAAGTAGCGGTGCTCTTCTGTCTCCATGAGCGTAAAGCGATGATGGAGAAAATCCAGTAAAGACACAAACCGCAGTGCTGCTGGACTCCAGCCTGGAGGGACCAGATCTTGGTCAAGTCCTGGAACGGATCCTTCGTGGCGTCCATATACCTCGTCTTCCGGCTTCCAAATTGACTCCCGTTTACCACGAGAGACGCTAAAGTCAAAGTCGTTACGCGAAGCCTCGTCCTCAAGGCTCGACAACAACACACGATGCGCGTACTCGACATCAGCGCTAGTCCAGGAGAATAGCACGTCATTGCTCGACGTGAAAACATCTACACACCGCGGGTAAGCGCGACGGTCGGCGCTCGCCCAAGAACCGTATTCAACATCGTCATCGATGGTCTGCTCGAAGAGAAGTACTTCATCAAGGGTATGGCATAGCAACGGTGGGTGCTGATCATCATATAGTAAACCAAGAAAAATAAGCAATCAGTACTCATTGGACGCGAGACGTTGCCCCCCACGCAACTCACCGCTAGTAGTGTAGGCAAGTCCTGTGCAAGCTTACGAGACGCAGCCTTGATGAGTCCGCGAAGTAGCAGAATCTGCGCGTCCCAGCAATGGACTTCCTCACGGTGGCGGTGCAGTTCTGGAGTAAGAGTATGCGCTAAGAAACGTGTGTGCACGTTAGTTTGCTCCTGCACGTGGCTCAAGTACCATTCCGGCTTGGCTAGTCGATTCGTTGCACTCTCCGGTCGCTCAAAGTGATACCGGAATCGCTGCAGCAACGGGTCTAGCACACACTCCATCGCCCACAGGTCTGTCGTCGCCGACACAGGCTGCGACTGCTGGCTCAGCTGCAGCGTGAGCAAATACCCGAACGCCTTCGATAGCTCACGCAGCTCCACCTCCTACAAAAAACAACAACAACAACACCACATCGTCATCACAAACTCATCCTTCCTCTTCATCACACCGCAACATTTGCATCTCCACCTTCTCTGCAATCTCCTGCTGCGTAGTCAACGGCTCGGGCCAATTGATCTTCTCCAGTGCCAGTTGCAGCTTCTCCACAGCAAAGCGACGCAGATCCACCGACAACCCCTCCACTCTTCTAGCAGCTTCTCTCTGTCATAAAATCATACACACAAAAAACAAAAAATAAGGTTAGTTTTCTCTCTTGCTATCAATCTAATGACAAGCACGAGCTTAAATGCAAATAAATAAAAAATAATAGTAAAAACTCACTCGAATGACCGTAAACTGCTCAGGAATTGCAGCTGCAAAAGCCGCAAAATTCTTGAAAGCCTCCAGGGCGTCGGGCGTGGCTTGGATAGCTATGTTCTTGGCTTCTTGGCTCAGTTTCTCCACTTGCACGGCCGCTTCCAGGTACTTGGCTCGACTCCGGAGCCTCTGCAGCTTGTTGAGTCCGGGACGCACGATGCTCTCTAACTGTGCGAAGTGCTGCTCTACAACTGTGAGTTGGGGCTGAAGTGACTTGAGTTCAGTATGCACCGCTAAAAGCTCGTCATGCTCTTCAACTGTATCAACGCGCACAGCGGCCGCGGGTGGATCCAGCGCCGCCGCCAGCTCCGTGAGCTCTTCCTGCGTGCGAAGACGAAGCACCGCGAGCGCCGCCGACACGAGCGACCAGTCCACGTCTTGCAGCTCCCGCTCAGAGGCGTCGGCGGTCAGCAGCGTCGCGCTCAGTGCCTCCAGCGGAGATGACGGCATCGGCGACGACTTGGCGAGCAAAATTGTGACGTGGCGGAATGCAATTTTGCCTAAAAGGGTAAAGACTTTTGTGGCTTTCGAATTAAATACGAATCATTGCGAGACTATAACTTTATAAATAAAATATACTTCAAGTAATAAAATTCGAATTAAATATGAATGAATCGTGACCTTCGCTGACCTGTAAAAATGAATGGACTCAGTTCTGATCTGTTCTGAGTCATGTAATGTGTTCCTGTTAGTTTATTCATTATAGCAGTTCCGACTATAATATAGCAGTTCCTGAAACGAACAAACTCGAGTTACGGTACGCGGTTTGTCCCGTTTATTTTGGTTTTTGCTGGCAAAAAAGGGACTAAACACGTCGGAAATTTCTTCTGCTCTTATAGCCGCTGTATCTGATTCGGCTCGGAGAAGGTCGGAAATCGAAAAATTACCGAGTGGGGTACGTTTCAGAAAAAATGTACTCGAGTACCCTGTGGGGTACGTATCAGAAATACATGTATACCCCACAACGCAGATTGGATACATAGCGCCTCGGCAGCCTTGTGAGCTGCCCTTGTGGTGCTCTTAAAGCACAGAAGACGATTTCCCTTCATCGGCGCCTCCCCTAGCTTGCCCCATTCATAAGCTTCGCGACCCCCGTAGGCGCCAGCTGAGCGTCCAGGGTCCTTTTGGAGGCAGGAGAGAGCGGATTGCACACCGACACTGGTGCAACGGGGAATTGCGACACCTCCATCGGCGGATGAGCCCCGATGAGGGAATCCGCGTCACTACAGTACTGCAGACCCGTTTCGTAAACGCCTTGTTAGGAGCCCCCAGTGCTCACTCCAATGCATGTGCTGCCCGATCAAGGACGGAGCATACAGTGTATCAAAGGTTTTCCTCCACCTGTGATGACTCGTCAAGCGTTTGGCGGCGCGCCCGGCTCATGGATTAAAAGTGCGGGACAACGCATCCCCCCTTGTCAATCACGTGCACAACATGACCACACATGTCAGACCTCCTTGTGCGTCTCCATTCACCGATCTCCCCTCCAGCACGCAGGGCCAATGGCCAATCCTTCGCATTCGCCATCGCCGTCCCGCGCGTCGGAGGCGCCGTACGCGTCCATCGCCGACGCCCCCGCGCCGCGCGGCGTGGACCAGCGCTCCATGTCCCAGTGGGTCGTGCCCCGCGCCGCCGTGTTCGTCGCGGGTGAGACTAAGGAGGGCCATTTCCAAGGATTTGCACAGAGGGCCATTTCACAGAAATAGTACACACGGGCTCCCCAAAATCAGCCGTTTTCATGCATACTATACATAAGTCAATTTGCAGGTGTGCCCGTCCCACCGAGGTGTGTCCGTTGCAATATCCAGTAGACTTGTCCATACAAAAACTAAGATTATTAGCACCGTGCCCGTCCCATAAGAGCGTGCCCGTTGCAATCCCGGCGCCGACGCACCTGCATTGGTCTCACTTCCGAAATGGCGCCCAAGCCGAAGCCAAGACCTCCGCTGCCGCCCTGTGGCTACTTGCTTGTCTCTCTCGGCCTTCGTCCAGAGGTCCTTCGCGCCCTACAAGATGAGGCGAGATCCGGTGCCATGGAGTCCAAGTATAACCCTATCTTCAACAAGGTGGGGGGAGACTGCGACGACGCCTGCCGCGAGATGGCTCGTGTCTACAGGGCATCCGGGGCAGTCCGAGATTTGAAGATTGCAGTGAAAGCCATCACCGACTGCCTCGAGCCTCGCTGGATTATATCCGCTGTCTCGTTCTTGCGGTCCCACCCGGGGGGTGACGAGCAGGAAAGTCATCAGGACTACCCGGACAAGGTCTTAGAAGCCGCAAGAAAGCAAGGTCGCGTTCTCGGCAGCATGCTGTGCGCTCTTGACGAAGGTGCACGTGTTCTAGTCTACGATGGGTGCACGGACGTCAAGGACGAGTCTAAGGCGCGCGTCATCGAAATTCCAGTCGGCTTCTGCGTCATCTTTCGAGGGGATTTGATCCACAACGGGATGGCGTACGACCGCGTGAACCACCGTATGCATTGTTACCTGACCTTCCGTGGTCTTAAATGGGAGCCAGACGTGGTTTCAAATGTGCTTCCGCCTCACTTTGAATGCCAGTACTGCGGGATTAAGGTGGAGGGGTCGAATGCCATGCGTTACCACCGCCGCTACTGCCTCAGCAACCCCAAGGCCGCCGAGAATAAGCTCAAGCGCCGTGCTCCGCCGAAGGGGAAGGGCCCGTACATCTGCAATGTCTGTGAGAAACCGTACGACAATGACAGTTCGTATAGAACTCATGTAGCTCGTGGGCATGCAAAGAAACAATTGACTGAACAGTAAGTTTGGCAGGTAATAACAGCAATAAAGTTTGGGCGCTTCATTCAAATTTCAGTGTGTTTCTAGGTTTCGCATTGACTTCTAATGCAGATAGGATGAGCTTTCAACTCCAGCTAGCGTATCCCCAAAACCGGGCTGGCACGTTGTGCTCGTGGTACGTTGACACGGTGCTCGAGCCGTCGTCTGTTGAATTTGTCAACGGAGGCAACGTCGTCAGTGTCGTGTCGTCCGCTGGTAGAGCACCGTGGCGAGCAGGCGGTGGTGAAGCTGGGTGGTTGAGGTCAACACGCTCATACAGGACTGGGTCCCTCCTCGTACTGTAGGGGGCGTTCCGACGTCTGCGCTCGACCCGACGTTGGTGTAGGCTTATGGCTTGCTCTGTGTACATTGGCTCGTGAACCCTGACAGGAAGAGCTACTTCCTGCCCACGGTTGATCCACCAGTGCAGAGCGAAGTCGTGGGGGCTGAGCAGGCGCCGTCCATTTGACTCTGTCAGTACAATCAGTTCGTGAATGCACGGGCGACCATGAACAGTGCGGAAGGCCCCCGTGCACTCATCCCGGTCGGACCTCCTGAAGACAATCGCCCGTGCTTCCTCCCATAAATCGTAGGTCTGCCGAAGCGCCCACACAGTGAGCACCCGCGCCACCGCAGCAAACCGGTTGTCTTGTAAAAGATAAGGAATTCGTACGGCGTTGCGCTGGGCGAGTAGACTTGTTGCGGCCGCTGCCGCCTGCCACCAGGGCAACAACGACATGTAGACTGTGTACAGATCTCCTCAAGATCCACGTAGCCAGATCTTGCACTTGGCATGGGCCCCCTCAACGAAAGACGTATCGCGAACCCCAAAGTGACGGTAGCGATCGGTCCAAGCACGCACAATTTTGGTCTTGTACTTCCACCAGTGGTTGTCGAGGTAGTCCGAGAGCTCGCGATTCAGCTTCTGTAAGTTGACTTTTTTTTCTTCAAACTCTTCCTCCGAGGCGGCGTCGACCGTAGCGTAGAAGGCTTCCATGAAGGCATCTGTTTGCCATGTATTCTCATACTTTGGCTGGCCGGGCGCCGGGTTGACTACAGGGACTTGGCCGAGAACTTGGCGCGTCTTACTGAGAACATTTTTGTTCATGTGCCACCTGCAGATCACGGCTGGCACACTGGGAAAGACAGTATCATTGGCGTTCATGGCAGCCAACTCCCTGTCCGTGAGAATCAAGCCAGGAATGCCCACATCCATCTCGATCAAGAAGGACCGAAGCGTGTTCATCGCCCAGAGGTAGTCTTCTTCCCTTTCGCGCGGAAGCCAGCACTGTGCGACTGGAAGGACTGTGTTGAATCCAGTCAACACAATCACGTTGAGCAGCGGAAGCTTGTACTTGTTCGTCTTGTACGTACAATCCATCCCTAGGATCTCGGGGTGTCGCCGGAACAGCTCCAGTGTCCGCGGGTGAGCCCAAAACAAATAGAGAAGGTGCTGGGTCTCAGGCTCAGCTTCCCATCGGTAGTAGAATCCATCTTCCTCAAGCCGAGCAAACAACGCCTCCATAACAGTTTGCGCCGAGAGCTCACGCCGACGAGCTGCGTTTCTCATGTTGGCGATGTCCTGTGGTATCACGTACGTGCCAGGATCTGCTTGAAGCAAACTCGCACAGACTGCAGCTGCCGATGTCCCAACGCTTGTCTGGGCATGAACAAGCTCTTGGAGCGACGCCGCTGGGGCCATCTCAGTGGCAGCTGCAGCTCGTCGGCGATGATCTGGGTGAACTCGAGCGTCTTCAGACGGAGGGTGGTTGTGAAGCTGGCTCCCGTTCCGAGTGTGAACGATCAGCCAGGGTCCTCTTGGGTCATCCTCAGACACGGCACGCACGATAATCTTCATAGGACAGCCCATGCGCATCGAGCCCCTCATTGGGCGCTGTCTTTCAGCATCGGTGAGATGCTGTGTGCACTTTGGCTTACCACCGCGATCACAGCTAAAACCTCGCTTCCAAACTTCTTTAGCGACAGCGTCGGTGTAGAACGCTCGGCGTTTCGTCACATTGAACCCATGGTCTTTCGTCCAGGCATGCAAGGCTGCAATTGCGGCCTCTTCGCTGGGATACGTCGATGGAGGAGGAGGCTCAATGACCACCGTCTGCCTCTCGACGACGGGTAGTGAGGGTTGCTCATCAATCCCATCGGCAAAACCAGCAGAAGCGCTGGGACCATCGAACAATGGAGGCGTTTCCTCCGAGCTCGGACCCGCACCAGAGCCCAGCAACGGCAGCGCTCGTGCAATCGCACCCATGTCCATTCCTGGAGACTGCTCGCGCTCGGATTCCATTCCCGAGCTCAGCGAAGGCAAAGCGCGTGCTATCTCGCGCATGCCCATTCTTGGAGACGTGGAGACTTCGCTTCCACTGTTGAGTTGGTTGGTCAGTTCCATGGCCTGATACTTGATGTGTCCTGCCGTTTGCCGCTGCTGGTTACCAGGAAAGTCGATGAAGAACAGTATCTGTGTGGCGTTGGGTGAAGGTGCTGACACGACGGGTGAGTTGGCTGCTCGCGGAGTAGTTCTCGTCAGAGATGGCGGATTGGCTCTTCGATTGCTGCTACTGCTAAGGTGAGCTGAGATGCGCTTAGCGACCGCAAAGTTGACTTGTTGTGTTGTTTCTGGTGTTGGGGTTGTAGTGCTGACGAGGTGTTCTTGAAGTTTTTCTTGAGCAAGCCTGCGAGAGTGTTGCTGGAGGGGCGCTGCTACTGGGGAGCTGCTGCTGCTGGGTTGTTTTTGAGAGTGAGGATTTCGCATTTGAGGCGGTTGATAGCAGGGATGAGGGCCAAACAAGTATACTGACAGCAACATTAATACACAGTTTTTGAGGACGAGAACTTCATCCTATAATAGTTTTCGAGGACGAGTGCAACTACTGCTTCAAGATCGTCCTCTGCAACGGACACACCTCGGTGGGACGGGCACACCTGCAAATTGACTTATGTATAGTATGCATGAAAACGGCTGATTTTGGGGAGCCCGTGTGTACTATTTCTGTGTAATGGCCCTCTGTGCAAATCCTTGGAAATGGCCCTCCTTAGTCTCACCCGTTCGTCGCCGCTGCGGTGCTCGTCGTGCTGTGCTCCGGCGGCCTCGTGCTGGGCTTCGGCCCCGTGTACTCGCTGCTGGTGGACGAGGGCCAGTGGTCGGAGCTCTGCGCCCCGGACGAGGCTGTCTCGGGCGTCACGTGCGCCAGTCAGGAGGTCAAGCTGCAGTATATCTACTCGACCGTCTTCCTGTGCCTGAGCTTCGCCAACGTGGCGTCGGGCGTGTCCCTGGACGTGATGGGCGCGCGCCTCACCGTGTGCTTCGGCCTCGTGATCTCCGTCGTCGGCAACGTCCTGCTGGCCCTCGGCCAGTCTACGGACGACAACGGCGTCTCCATCATCGCCGGCTACTCGCTCATCGGCGTGGGCGGCTACGGCGTCTACATCAGCGCCTTCCAGCTCGTGCTGTTCCCGCCGGAGCAGCAGGGCCGCATCGCCAGCGTCATGTCGGGGCTCTTCAACTTGTCCGGGTACGTGTATCTGCTGCTGCAGATCCACGGCCTGACCCGCGAGAGCTTCTTCCTGGGCTACGCGGTGCTGGTGGCCGTCTGTCTGGTCGTGGCCTTCGTGCTGTTCCCGCTGAACTCGGTCTCGTCCACCAGCGAGACGTACACGCTGTCCGGCTTCACGATGAAGTGGCCGACCGTCACGAAGCCCAAGAGCATGTGGCCGGCGCTGAGCTCGCAGATCGGACGCAAGGACTTGTGGTTCTTCGCCGTCTTCTTCGGTTGGGTCTCGACCATCAACGCGTTCATCGGCGGCGCCATCCCCAACATCATCTACAAGAACGACGGCGACGACGACAGTCTCGGGGACCTCTACGTCAACTACCTGCAGCCGCTCATCACAAACGGGACGTTCATCTACACGCCGCTGCTGGGCTGGGTCATCGACAAGTTCGGCTGCCGGGTCGTGCTCTTCGTCACGCTGCTGTCGACCCACGTCGTGATCGTCTTGCTGCTGGTGCCCTCGCTCACGGCGCAGACGTTCATGCTCGTCCTCTTCGCCTTCGAGCAGTCCGCCTTCTACACGCTGCAGTTCGCGTACATCCGTGAGTTGTCATGATACTTACCTAGAGTTGTTTCGTTGCTGCTGACGGTTCTAAACGTGGTAAATGTGTGTGTTCTGTATTGCAGTTCTCACGTTCCCCGCCGAGGTCTACGGCTCCGTTCAGGCGTTCCTGGCCGCGTGCTCCTTCCTCATGGGACTCCTCAACTACGCCTTCACGCCGTGGGTGCAGAACGGACTCGACGGCGACTACCTGGTGGTGCTTCTGATCATGGCGGCGCCGGTGCTTCTGATCATGGCGGCGCCGGTGCTCGTCATGTACTTCTTCATGGGGCTCATTCGCAACAACTCGCTGCTGATTGACGCGAAAAGCGGCGCTGCGGCCGACGAAGAGCTCGAGCAGGGCAAACCCTCCGTGGACTAACTGTAGCGAACTTTGGATTTGTCATGAAGTTCGTCAATCCCAGAAAACACGTTCCGGAATTTCGCGTTTGTCAAGTTTGAAGCCTTTCAGAATGTGTGTGTGAAGGGGGGGGGAAGCACATGAAGCTACGAACGGCGTCACGTGACCAGGACCCTCGACTTGTCCGTTGAAGCACTGGAAATTCGTGTGAAGTTGGGGCAGGAGAGACTGGATAACGCAGAGCAAAAGTATCGTCTGTCCAACTGCTCCTCCAACCCCGTTGAAGTCCTATTCCGAGGAGAACGTGCCGTGCTGTGAGGTCAACTGGAATTCGTCAGAGACTTCGAGCCGAGCGCTGGAAATACATGCCAGCGAGCACTTGACGGCCCTCGTGATGCTCCAATTCGGGCGCTCAGACTCGCGTCGTAAATTTAGGCGTGATCCGTCCGTCTTGTGGTCGGTCGTTTCGAGGCTCGAGAGCTCTCGTCGCTTGCAGTCTCGCGCCTGCGTTCGACTGGGATGACACCAAGCGCTCACTGAGCTCCGCCCGATCGATGATTCGATCGAAGTCAGCACGCGATGTCGCCTACTCCCCGTCCGAGGAGAATGACGAGCTGCAGACCCCCGCGGCAGAAGCTCAAGAGAATGCGGACGCGCGCGGCGGAGACCAGGAGAAGACGGTGTTGGGACCAGCTCGACCCTTTAGTCGCCTCGTGACCACATCCGCCGTTGCTGCAGCACTCGCCGAAGTGCAAGTGGCCGAGTCTCACGTAGCATATGAACGTCCGAAGAGGAGGCGGCTTGATCGACGCCACTCGGGAGGAATGGAGCCACTTGTTGAGGCCAACACGGAGGCAGGAGAAGGACAGCCCCACAACGGTCACCGTCTGAGCGCACCAATTGTCGATCCCTCCATTGCAGGGGTCCCGAATGAGGTGGTGATTAAGCCCATGCGACTGGGAAGTGCCTCGCCTCGCGGTCAGTTGAAGCGAGCCACGAGTACACACCTGGCAGGGATTCGCGAGAGGCTGAAAGCGGCCCAAGCCGGAACTAACGCCGCAACTGCGTCAACTATCAAGCGAACCCCGAGTGCCTCGACCACTTCGACTCTCAAGCGGACCCCGAGCAGTACAACGCCGTCGTTCCGGACGGTGGCGAAAGCTGTGGTCGTTAGCACAGCGTTGACATCGGGTGGGAATGCGACCACTGCAAACAGCGAACGCTCGGAGCAAGGCCAAAACTACGAGCAGATGATGGCACGTTTTCAACTGCGTCGCCTGGACACCACGGACTCGGGACGAAGTTTGGATATTGACACCACCGCGTCCAATCGACGAGGCAGCACGTACATCACTCCCGTGGACTCGGAGCTCAGCCAGCGCCGTATGATGGACGACCTCATCAACTCAACGCGTCCGAGAAGCGAAGGCGAACAGGTCGACAGCACAATCGGTCGCCAGAAAGACACTTTACGCTCGTCTCAATCGCACGTAGACTCGAGACCGGAGGAGAGTCCACGCCGACCTGGAGCACCTTCCTTCCACTCGAACAATGCAAGCGTGGCGCCTCCAGCTACAGCATCAGTGATGCCGGCAGGTACTCTTGGAACAGTTAGCGGAGCCTTGGGATCAGTGCGGTCCATCGCGTCGATTGTCAACAACGGCCAGTCAGACCAAGATCAAGGGCGTCTATCGCAGCCGCAGGAAAAGACTGACCATGGTCACGGACCACAGGCATCAGTAGGACGAAGGACTTCTGGAGGAGTTCCTGCGCTGGACCAACACAATTTCCAGAAACTCACTTCGAGAGGGGGGAGCAGACCTCGCCCCCTTCCGCGTCTCAAGAAGCGACTGCGAGCTTTACTCACGAGGCTGCGCACCCCGATGTCTCCTTTCTCCAGAACAGCGCGTCTTCGTAGTTTCGTGCTGCTGGTCGCCTTCTGCGTCCACACGCTTGGCTTCCCTTACGAAGAAGCTTTTCACGCTGGCGGTAGCGCGTGGTTCCTATCCGTCGATGCCGCCACCGAAATGGTCTTCTTCGCCGATTTCTTGCTGGCCTTCAACACGAGTTTTGTCAATAAACGAGGAGTGCTGGTGGTCTCAAGACGACACATTGCCTGGAACTTCCTCACCGGAGCTTTCGTGTTCCAGCTCCTGGCTGCGGTTCCGGTCATGACGACCTCAATACTTACAAACGGTGGCGCCGAAAACGCCACACAACTGGAATCGGGAAGTGATGCGTTCCAACGGTTCTCTCATACGCTGATAGACATGGCGATCCGATCCCATCGAATTGTACATATCTTGCGGTTGCTCCGCGAAGTTGGCCAAGTCCGTGACGCTCGAATTGACAAGTCCGTATTGGGCTGGCTGCTGTACTCGCGCTACTCGCACTTGCTACGAATCGTGTGGATCGTCGGTGTCGTGATGCTCATTGCGCATTGCGTGGCGTGTTGCTGGAGACTGCTACTCATCGACTCCTCCGTCGTCGATTCTTCCTCGATTGCGGCGAGGACTTGCGGGGCGCCGATCAATCCATCCGCCGAGTTAGAAGTGTACGCCGAGTGTTTCTACGTAGCGATGCAAATGCTGCAGGGGCAAAGTCTCACGACGCACTCGGCCAGAGAAAACGTGTTCGCCTCCTGCGTCAATCTGCTCGGCTCCATTGTTCTGGCCGTGATCTTCGGCCACGTTGCGATGCTGGTGGCAAACTTCAACGCCAACTCGACCGCCTACCAGCGGAAAATGGAGTCCGTGTTCGCGGGGATGACCAAGATGCAACTACCCGCTCCGCTGCGGGAGCGAATACACCAGTACTACGCTCACCTCTGGCGTGAATATGAAGCTCTGGATGGCGCGCCGCTAGAGAGATTCGCCAAGGAGCTCTCGCACAACCTCACGCTCGAGGTCGTTCTGTTCAAGTACATGGAGTTGGCCATGCACGTCCCCTTCTGGGAGAACTGCTCGCCCGATTTCCAGAAGACGCTCGTGTTGAGCCTCGACACGCGCGTGTATCTGCCGGACGACTTCATTGTGCGGCGTGGTGAGGTGGGAGATGAGTTTTACATGATCAATCGAGGCATGTGCGAGTTGGTGGGGAGCAACGACACCCAAGAGCACGCGACGGAGCCATTAGCTCGACGGCGTTCCGCGGCCACTGATCACAGTGAACACCCTGCTGACACTTCAACGCTCTACACAACCTCGTACGACGGAACTATTTATCCAGATCGCGACGATCTCGGTCACAGTGTGCACCACCACGGGCGAAGTGCCCGCGCTGCGGCTCGATACGCCCACGTGAGCCCTGATGGGTTTACTCCGATGAATGCGTCGGTCAAGGCGTTGACGCGTGGGCAGGCATTCGGTGAGATGGCGTTGCTGATGAACTACCAGCGAACGGCCAACGTACGCGCCATGACGTACGTCGAGATGTGCGTGCTCAGTCGCACCGCCTTCCAGGCCGTTCTGACGAGGTACCCGGCGGATCGAAAGCACGTGATCTCGCAGATTTTGATCTCGTCCCTGGAGAACAACGAGCGCTTCGGCATCCCGTGCCCACTCACCGCCATGGTTCGGTCCGTCTTTGCTGGCGAGGTGGACGGCGTCGCCAACGGGGACAAGTTGATCACGCCCAAGCGAGCCGCGAAACTCATCGCGTGGGCAGTGAATCCGGACGTCGAAGACGACTCGATCAAGTTCGCGCTGAGTGCAAAGCTGAAAGACCAGCTCGTGGTCGTTCGAGACCAGGAGTTCGGCGTTCCGACGCATTCAGAAGGAGAAACTCCGCGTCAAGCGGCGACTAGGACCGGCACTTGGACTGCCAGTGCCTCAGCGTCCCCCATCGGCTCGCCCAGGAGTAATCGTGTCAGCAGCGCCCCCGTCAATCGGAAGCGAGCGCGAGACGATGACGCTCAACATGACTGTGGATGCACCTGCCACTGCCACGATTCAAGCGCCGAGGTCTCGGACCAAGTCTACAGTCGACCGGTGAAGTCGGAGCCCGAAGTCGAGTCGCAAGTGATGAAGCTCGAGAGCGTGCAGGCGCAAGCCTTGGCCCTGGTCCAAGAGCTGCAACGCGGGGTTCAAGACTCGCTCTACCCTCCCAGTGCATCGCACCAGATCGTCGCAGTTCAAGGCCATTCGGACGTCGTGGCCACCCCCGTGAATGCTCCAAACGGCCGTCGGCCGTCCATAACGCGAGGAGCGAGCTCCAAAGCGGTGCCGTCAATTCAGCAGCGGCGGTCGCGATTCGTGAGCGCGCGATCCACTTCCGCGCCGAATTTCGCGGATCTCGACTCGACAGCGGGTCGAGCCGCCGACATGAAGGCGAACGAAGAGGAGGACAAGGGCGACGACAAGGACAAGGACAAGGTCAAAGCTTCTCAGACGCCTCCGAAGCCGATTCAGCGCGCGGTGACGGCCAGGTGGCTGAAGACGTCCGAGAGCTCCCGCGCCCTGAGAAACCCCAACACGTTCGCCCCGTTGGTGCGGCCCCGAGGGGCGGCAGGCAGCAGCTCACAGCGATTCATCCAGCGCGTGACGAACCAGTTGGCGAGCTTGGCCACGTCCAACTCGACGGCGTCGGCGTCACCCACGAGATACGCCGACCAACTCTTCGGGACGGTGCAGCCGAGCTTGGACGCTGCGCCCAGCGTGAACGAGACGTCGTACAGAGACGACAGCAACGTGTCCGAGGCGCGATACTAGACAATAGAGGCTTGGTTGAACTATTGCTTGTCAATGCTTGATGCGGATAAATACCTAACTTTATTATTTGCACTAGCTACAGAGAGATAGCCACTCAGGCTGCTATCGACGGCCTGCGACGTAGTGCCGGGTGGCGCGCCACTTGCTCGGCCGTGAGGCGGTGCTGCGGCTGCACCTGCAGCATGCAGGACAGCAGGTTGATGGTGGGTCTCGAGACCAGCCTCTGGAGCCCCCAGAGCTCCAGGATCTTGGCCACGCCGTACTTGCCGAGCACGCGCAGCGTGGGCGCGCGGCGCTTCTGGTCGGCGAAGAGCGGCGAGCCGGTGAGCAGGATGAAGAGCAGCACGCCGAGCGACCAGACGTCGGCCTGCTTGGGGTCGTACGCGGCGCCCCGCGCGACCTCGGGCGCCATGTAGTAGAACTTGCCCACCACGTCCGTCGACAGCTTGTGCGCGTCGGCGCTGAGCCCGAAGTCGCAGAGCTTGACGCGCCCGTCCTGCAGCAGCACGTTCTCCAGCGACAGGTCGCGGTGCGCCACGCCGTGCGCGTGCAGGAAGCTCAGGCCGCTGGCCATCTGCGCCAAGAGCGCGAGCGCCTCACGCTCGGCCACGCGGCGGCCCGGCTTGGTCGTCACGTAGTCGTACAGGTCGCCGCCCGCGCAGAAGTCCATGGCGATGAAGGCGCTGTCGCCGCTCGAGAAGAACCCCTCGCGCGCGTACTCGACCACGTGCTCGCGGCCGGGCGCGCGCGCCGTCAGTGGGTCCTCCAGCAGCTGCACCACCAGGCGCTCGCTCAAAGGGTTCTCGCGCACCTCGGCGGGGCTCTCGCTCTGCTGCTGCAGCAGCGGGAGGCTCACGCGCTTGAGCACCACGAGGCGTCCGCCCAGCGCCTCGTCCCGGTACAAAGCCGTCTCGCCGTACAGCGTCGTCGACAGCTTCTTGCACAGCGTGTAGCGCGCCAGCACGTCCGAGAAGGCGGCGGGGGGTGAGGCGGCGGCGGGCGCCACAACGGCGACCGGCGCGTGGATCATGGCGACCTGGCTGAAGACTGACGGACTTCGGACTCGGAGAGCGAATCGGAAAGTGAAGTGGAGAGCTGAGCTGAGCCGCTAAAGGGAGTGCTGTCGGATTGAAGCGGGGCCATAGTGGGGCCAAGTCAAACTCTTTTTTATTGCTGTGCCGACGGTACGGCCGGATAGTTGCACTCCCCTTTACCTGCGATAGTGGATAATTGTAGAGGATGTTGTGATAAAGGTAACAGAAGTATAGAGTTGGTTGTTGGGTATCGTTGTAGCGGTATGCGAAAAATGAGGATCGTACCTAGTGAAAGCATTAGTTTGTGAAGGGTTTGAAGCCTTACCCATCAGCTCCGTCACATAAATAATGGGCCGGGGGGACTCGAGCCATGCGAGTCGCAAATTGCGAGTCGCAGTTGGTAGGGCGATGGGGAAAACCCGAGTATCCGCGCCGATATCCACCAGCGGAGGCGGTGCTCGGAATTCGCTCTACAGCGAATCGCTGCTGCCTATGCAAACATGACTGGGGGAACCTATTGAATTGGCGTCCAATCTCAAATCCTCGGCAAGAAGAACCCCAGCAGAACGATTGAGTCGAGTGCCGGCGATCGCTTGCGCTCTCTGCTTTCGAGCCGGGGTCGTGTTCTCGGCTATCCTTGCGTCGGAGTTGAGAGAGAGACAGACAATTCTATTTAACCTGTTACTTGTTTGTCGACGTCTGGTATGTCCTTAGCCTGGTTAGCAACGCCGGTGCCTTATGGTCCGGTGGTTGTACGGGGCCCGTCACCGTGGGTGACTGCTCTCGCGGTTGTCGTTCCAATGCCTGTAGGCAATGGAGCAATCGTGTCCCTTGTATTTGTGTCCTTGCTTGTCTGCATTCCCTCTTGGCGAGAGCTCGCAGCTGTCTCATCGCTGTTGCCCAGAATTCCATCACGCTCGAATCCACCGTTACTACGTCCTGCTCAAAAACTACTCTGTTGCGTTGGATCCAAAGGCTCGTGACACATATGCTGCACAAAATGTGCCACATTCTTTTCCATTCTGTCGTGTAGGCCTTCTCCTCATCCGGATCCGTTCCTCGGATGTCTTCTCGAATTCCATTGGAAAGTTTTGGTGCTTGCCGGCTGGCGCAGTAGACCTGAAAATGTTCCAATTGCGTTGTTTCCCACCGTTCCCCGGTCCAATGTTGCACTAGTTTGCCCCAGCACGCCTGAGCACAGGCAGCTCCAGAATATATGCTCGAGCGTCTCTTTGTGACCTTGGCACTGCTGCACCTTGCTCCTTGCGTCGGAGTTCTCGAATGCCACGCTCGCGTTACTGCGACAGCGATATAGGATAACGGGTCCTGTTACAGGGGGTACTTTTTGAATTGAACAAAATAATGGCGATCGTCCTGCAGACCTTGAGATCCAATACCGAAACGACATCGAGTACTCTCTAAATTTATCTACATACATGTACTAGGTCAACGACCTCTCTGAAAAGCTATATGCTGTGGCAACGCAAGTAACTGAGGTTTTCACAACGGTTGCGTGCGACTAGCCTTTTTCCAGCTGTGGTTGCTTGAGAATGCCAAGCCCAATGGGCCATTGGCAATGGCCCCGTGGAGATAGTCTTCGCGTTCACCGCGCCAATGCCCACTGCTGCAGTGGCAGTCACTGGCAATGACTGCAAGCCCTATCAAGCTCCCATTCCGCCCCCGTGGCTCATAGTATCACCCTTGCGTCGCCACGGATTGCCCTTCCGGCGCCATGGACGTGCATCAACTTGAAGTGGGGTGGCTTGCACTACAGGTACATGTAGTTGCCGTTCACGCCGAGGCCTTCGCTCGCTGCGGGCAGTGATGGCGCGGAACTTACGCCGTAAGACTGGCAAATTGCAGGCATCTCGACACCGAGGCTCGGTGTGCCTCGCGCCCGGTGCTGGCCGCCGTGACGTCGCGCTCGTGGCAGTGAGCTCTGGTGCCGCCCGGCTTGAAGTGTCCTCGCTGTGTCGATGGTCGCCAGGGTGCCTGTTTGGTCCGCTGCTGCGCGCCACTCGTCCGCAAGCCGGGCCCGCTGAACAGTTCAGTGAACTGCCCGAGAGCTCGAACTTATCGGAGCCCCTGCAACTGGCAAGCAAGTCTGACGAGCTGCAGCGCTGGTCACGCTCTGCGCTCGAGAAACTCCTTAACGCGAGGTAAACCACGTCGCACTGCGAGTCCGCGAACTCAGCCGTAAGCTGATACTTCACCATTGCACGGCGTTATTCTCAAAGTCAACACTAAAAATCAAAATGTGAACGCTCAAATTCAAAATGGCTTCGAAATTTTATATATTGTCCAGCATGTATTTTTAAGATAAATATTTGGTTGGTGGCAATGGCATGACGGGAACTTTGTTGCGAGCACTGAGCTTGTGGTGTCAGACACTGTTACAAGCAGTACCACGGCAGGTGTGTGCTTGCATCCTGAAGTGGTCAAGGACGCGAAGGAATGGAAGACCGTGGCAGAGCTCCGTTTTGCCACTCCTTGCCCCACCACCGCGTGCACTGCGCTTCGAGGACATACAGGTTGGTAGTTAGCCTATACAATTAGATTGGACAGGCTATTACTTTCATAGAGTATTGAATATGACAATCATTTGAATTTGAGCGTTCAGATTTTGAATTTGAGTGTTGACTTTGAGAATAACGCCGTGCAATGGTGTAGTTGCACTGTGCAAGCCTGCCAAGGTTGACTGCTTTTCGTAATGCACACTGGTCCTGGATCGGGACTCCCGATGAGAGCTGTCACTTCGGAATCGGATGAGCGTGCCCAAGAGCTTCCATCAGTGACGTATAAAATTGTCGAGGTTGCACGTGGTTTGAGCTAAACGAGACGACGACCACCTACCGGCTGGATTCGATGAGGCTGTTAAGCTTAAGCTTAGGTAAAAGCGATCTCTCTCCATCTACCTAACGATGGCTCGATAACGCAGCGATTCCTTGCCGACCACGCGATGGTCATGTTGCAACGGGCAGCACGCGAGTCCCAGCTGCGGACGGAGACAATGGAGTTTTCGACCCTCGTCGCGTCTTGCGCATCCTGAGCTGCAGCCCCCTCCACATGGCGACTGCATTGCTGGCTGGTACACGCCGGTACTTCTGAGCATGTCGACCAAGACTGCGCTGCCACCGGCTCAAGACGCCTTTCCATTTGCTCCCAACCAGCAGTCGAGCACGCAGCTCGTCCCTACGAATCCACCGACTTTCGCGTCCAGAGCCTTCGGGTGTCGGCTTCGAGCTCTCGACCTCCATCGACCCGACGAGTGTGCTCCATTGCACAAGCTGATGCTCTGCCGTGTGCATCAGCGGGTGCGAGTCTTCGGTGCTATCGTCGAGATATTGCAGCAGGAAGCCCGCTAGGTCCAGCGGAATCACTGCGTTTGGGCTGTCGCTAGCTGTGCACGCTTCCAATATGGCGACAAGCGGCACTAGCGCCTTACGACGGCTATGCGTGCGTCTAAGGTGCTGCACTGAAGCGGCATCCAGGTCGAGCGTGTAGATGTCACGACGAACGGGGCTGTCGTGAGTGTGTTTCGCCAGTCGCCACCACTTGCGTCGTTCAAACTGCAAGTCCTGGCTCAATGCTGTCCATTCTGCTTCTGCTAACGCCCGGGCTGCTGCGCACTTCTCATGCGCAAAGTACTCGCGAGACGTGCCGAACGCCTCGGAGCACCATTCGCACGCATAGGGGGGTGCATTCTCTATGCTATCGATACGGCGGAACCATACGCGACAGAATGCCTCTAGCGTGCGCGTGCAATTGTCCTCAACTTGCTCCCGTGCCTGATCCCGTCGACCCCTTCGCATCGGCCAGGCCTGAGCAGCGCAGTACTCCTTCGGGTACGTGACCAATGCCCACCACATTGCTGCAGCACGACGAAAGAGCTTTGCACGAGCACGCTCCACTTTTCCACGAGCGCCTGCCCACCATGGACAACACGCGCAACAACCGAGTGACTCGTACATTTTTGAGGCATCCAGAACACCAGAAGGCTCTGCAAGAAGCTCGAGACTCTCTTTCGAGACCTCGAGCATCTTCGGAAGTGCCCGTGGTTGTGTGCCCCTCCCTACCAGAATTTGACAGAGTGCACGCAGATGCAGTCCTCGGAACCTGCGGCCGCGCAGTATTCCAGTGACAGCACCAACTTTATCGCCCATCGGCAGCTCGTCCCATTTGCTGGGGGCGTGACGCAGGCGTCTGAAGCGTAACCACGGTTTGTCTTGTTGCCACTGCACGAGCTTGCGGCCGGGCTTCGTGTTTGATAGGAACTCTTTCAAATGCACGCGCACCTGTGCCAGCTTTGCCGCAACAAACTCGTCTTCTCGAGCCCGACGACTCAGTTCCGAGGCACTGACGTGATCTAGTAGCGCGGCTAGCTCAGCACGGGCACAGCGGCGACGCCAGAGGCCTTGTATCAGTGCAATCCGCCGTCTACGCTTCCGCAGCAGCAGCACAATTCGTCCGAGCATTCGCATTCGCGTCTTCAGTTGTCGACAGCGGGCTCGCCGAGCTAGCAGAAGCCGACAGATTTGTCTGAAGCGGATGACATGCTTCTGACCCGCGAAAACGCGGAAGCAGCGTTGGATGCGCACAACACTGCGCACCTGTGTGATGTGCGTGCGCCAGGGTCTGTAGCGTTGCTGGATGACCGTCGCCTGCGTGTTTGCATACTGGAGCGACTTTAGCGCTCGTTGTCGAGCATACCACCAGCGCCATTGCCGCTGCAGGAACACCAGTGTGTTCACTCGTCGACGGTGGCGAGCTCGGTAATGAAGCTGCAGCTTGGTCGCGCTATTGTGTGCAAGTACCGAGTAGTTGAACCCTGCACCGTGTGAGCGGCTCACCGCATCCAGGTGCGCCTGGGAGGTGGAGAGAGATTGGCGAATTCCAGCTTCGAGGGTAGCAAGAGCGTCTCCAACAGCCCCATCGACGACCTGGCGGTGAGCTACGTTGAAGACCTTCTGAGCGTGGTCGGACATCTCAACATGCTCATGACTTCCCTCCTCATTTGTTTGGTCGCTCAGATCTATTGTTGTGGGAGGCTCCACCGTGCTCAAAAGCGCTTGCTCGGACGGTGACGCTTGCAACAAGCTCTCATCAACTGCGTGGGGGCAGGAAGACTGAGGCAGCTCGATTCGAGCTGCCTCCCACGAAAGCGCTAGCATTCGAGACTCGAATGCTAGCGCTTTCGTGGGGATTAGGCCACCGAATACCGACTCGCTCGTCATCTCAGCTGCGAGCAGCGAGCGCACGGGGTCGTCCCACAGCCTCACTCCTGACTCGAGTGGACCTCGGCATTGCATCGCCGATTCGACTCGAGCTTGCACCTCCATGGAGTAGGTTGGGGTGCTTGTTCGCCCTGAGCCTTGATCAACACTCGCAGGGGTTGCGTCGGGGTTGGCCTTCAGCCATGCTGCCAGTCGCTCCTGCTTTGCATTGAGCTCGCGCTCTTCACGCGTTGGTGGCCGCTTCTTCGTCTTCCGACTCGGACTTCGCTGCGGCGTCTTCGCTCTGCTGGGGCTCGTTCCACTCAGGGTTGACTCATTCGGCTGACGTGACAGCTGATCCCCTGGTCGACTTGCGTTTTGCTGTTCGTGTGCATGTATAAGTTGGTGCGGTGGTAAGCCACCAGTTGCCTGATCGTCTTTGCAGTCTTGTGTCCACCTCGTGTCGTCCAGACGAAGCAGCCCTTCCTTCAACTTCAAGATACTTTTCGCCGCTCGCTGCGCTGGTGATCCAGGCGATGGTGCAGGTGCCTTCGACCGGCGCAGCGGCCGACGATACGGCGACTTGTGTTTGCTGAGATTTTGCAGCTCCCTCGTGTGCATCTCGCTCGTGGGATCAAGCTTATGACGAGCGTGTCCTTCAATGTCTCGGGGTTTTCGGGCCGGATCGGCACTCCTACTGTCCAAGGTGACGAGCCAGTGGCACTCCTCTAGGAGGTCCATGGGGGGCAACGCTGGCCATCGAAGCTGCCGCAGCGGCATTCCTGCGGACGATGGGGCCGTCGTCATGCTCAAACACACGCACGCATCGGTGATCGAAATATTGGACCGACTCCCGTGGGCTATTTTCGTACAGATTTCGTGTCTAAAAAATCGTGTACAGACCTCGTACAGCCCGCAGACCACTTGCTGTCTAAATGTATAGATTCGGTACAGATCCGAGGAGCCACTTTCAAGTTGAAGTGACCCTCACCCACGCACGTCAATAGTACTCCCTGGCAAGCCCCACCACTCAGCAGCGATCATGGTGCCTGCAAGCAAGCGCTGCGGGCCCACAGGGCCGCAAGGCTACAGCGATTCCGATACTATGGCGCTGCTAACTATCATCAATGAACCAAGTGGCTCGAACGGGCCCGCCATTTGTTCAATGAGCGTCTTGCGGCAGTCGAGGGCCGTGACATTATCACGGCCTTCGACTGCGTAACTATTATACATTCTAATGCCGGTGTCACCGAGTGGGAAGACTCGCCGCCCCGTCACCCGTGTTCTAGCGGTTGAAATTAGTCAAATACCACAACGTGACTGTGCCAGCTTAAACGCAGCGTCATTTCCTAGCAGGAGACATAAGCAGTCTGATGAGGGCGTATTTACAGGGATCTCGAGTTCCGTGGCAAATCCACCCTCATCGGACTGCTTCTGTCTCGCCGGCACCGCTTGCGGGTGGCCTCCCCCTCGCCAGCATTGCGGTGGCAGCGCTCGTAGACGCGTCGATGAACTCGTCTTCGTCGTCCGCACTATGCTTGCCAGTGTCAGCAGCCCCAGTGAGCAGTGCAGGAGTGAGAGAGCAATATTCACCATTCTAGCCATACCATCTACACATCTAGAAATCTGTCGGAGGGGGGGGTACCCTCCGACAGAAGTGAAATCTGTCGAGTCGACGGCGGACTCGAGTTGTCTAGAAATGGCCTTTTTATGGAATTCTGTACGGAATCTGTACAAAATGGCCGCGACAGATCCTACGGGAATCGGTCCATTGTGAGCTGATACAACAACAACAAACCGTACAGATGTCTAAAAGCGGCGAGCCCCAAGCAGAGCCAACCAGCAGCAACATGGAGATGGAGCTGTCATGCTGCTGCAAATATAGCCGTGACTGGGTTGAAAGATAAGCTCAGGAACATGCTGCGCACTGCGCAGTGACTGAAGGGGGGCATAGCCTTGCTTGTTTCGTGCTCGACAAGACGATGTTTTGAGCTGGATAAGTCGCCAGCCGCGATGTTGTGAGGCCTCGAGGCGCTTTTAGGCGTTCCTGGCCTAGAAATCCCCCCTCTGCAAAACGAATGCGAGATCTCGCGATTTGGACACTGCCACCTGTCCTGATGAAGGTCGAGTGCTCCGGATGGCCATGATCGTCTCTTTGCAAGACTCTTGTGGATGGGGAGCTCATTCACCCGCTCCGGTGGAGCTGCCATTCCAACTTCCCGCTGTTCGAACCGAGGACGAAGGATAGCAACTATCGAAATGGAATTCTTTGCCGGGTTTAACGCCGAGGAGCTCGCCATGATGCAGGAACTGCTGCGACTCCTGCTGGAGGATGACGAACCGATAACGCAGCAGCCGACCCCGCGCACGAGCGCTCGACAGGACAGCCACGCCCTGTTTGAAGGGCTCTCGTCGCCGAAGCGGACCAACGGAATGATGGCAAGCGAGATTGGCGACTACCCGTTCCAGAACGGCATGGCGTGGACCGCCGCAGCTCCCTCGATGCCTCCAACGCCCCCATTCGCCACGACAGCGTCTAGAACGCGAACGAGAAGCAACTTCGCCAGTGACGACGAGCCGCTTCTCAAGCGCGGACGCATCGACGTCGCGCCGGCCATGAGGGTGCCCGTGAACCGCATTCCGCTCTCCGAAGGCCCGCGCGCGGCCTACCACCCGTACTATTAGCCCAGCTCGCGAGAGCTTTCGTGCCGGTATGCTGCGGATCGAACGCACGGACCGAGCTCACGTGTCGGAAGCAGGCACATATTTAACAACCATCAACCTTTTGATCACAGCTTCTCTTCATTGTTATCCGATGCTCACTCACTTGACAGGCTGAACGAGGACGGGTGGAGCCTGCCGCCAGGGGGTTCAAGTGGACGCTGGATTCGGAGTGAACGGCACGACTCGTGTCTTAGCGATCGTGACTACCGTAACGATAAGCAGCCAGCAGATTTTCTTCAACGATAGACTATCGTTGAAGAAAATCGTCGATAGACCTGCGACCTGCTAACTATCATAGCTACCAACTACGACGAAGTAGCTGTTCTTACTGTACCGGTATACGTTGCCTCGAATTCTGGGGGTCAGAACTCCAGAATTGGTGCTTGGGGGGGTAGACCGTGTTTCGCTTAGCCTTCATGTACTGTATTAATAGAACAAACGAACGCTGTATCGTCTCGAGCTTCAGAAAGTTTCCGTTTCGAGCAGCATCATTTTCAGCCAATCCCGAGCCGCAACGGAAAAGTATCTTCAGCTCGTCGCGTTCCGAAAGTTCTCACTCAAACGCGTTCCGAAAGTTCTCTATTGCTGTTGATATCCTGCGAGCTGCCCGGTGACGACGAACCAATGGTAGTCAAGTGCATGAAGCTCGCAGCCAAGTGCTGGAAGGGGTCGACTACCTGCAGGTCCACTAATCGGGACGAGAGCGTGCTGAAAATATATACTACAGTTGTATAACGGATTTCGGACTGTCGACGAGCGCCCGCACCATGTGTGACGCTGGCCAAGTGGGCGAAGAGTTTTGCATGACAATGCCATGATGGCATTGCCGGAAAGCGGTACGATCATGCTCTTGTCACTGGGGATCATGCGACTATGTAAATACAGTAAATCAAAGGAAACGATTGCAAGGACGTAGTAGCACCCATTTGCATCTTGCATTCTGCTTTAATTAGGGCGAGTTGACATTGGACTAGTACACATGCGGGCTCCTTCCGACTCCTCCTGAAGCCCTAGACCAGCTCCTGCTTGATCAACCTGGCGATCGTGCTGAGCTGGACGTTGCTGGTGCCGCCGTAGATGGTGCCCACCTTGCAGTCTCGGTAGAACTTCTCGGCCATGAGCTGCTTCGAGAAGCCCACGCCGCCCAGCATCTCGATGCACCGGGAGGCCGTCCGCTCCGCGACGCGCGACGCGTGCAGCTTGGCCATGCAGGAGGCCTTGACGTAGTCGTGACCCGCGTCCTTCAGTCGAGCGGCGTTGTAGACGAGCAGTCGAGCGCTGGCGAGGTCCACGGCGAGCTCCGCGTACTGGTGCTGCATGGCCTGGAAGTCCCCAATGGCGCGACCGAACTGCTTCCGCTGGAAGAGGTAGGGCATGGCGTGGCGGTACGCGCCTTCTGCGATCCCGAGCTGCTGCGCTGCAATGCCGATCCGCCCCTCGTTCAGCTGGCCGATGGCGATGGCGTAGCCCTGGCCGACCTTGCCCAGCACCTTCTCAGTCGGGACCTTGACGTCCTCGAGAATGACGGAGCACGTGGACGACGCGTTGAGTCCGAGCTTCTTCTCCGGCGGGCCGAACGACAGCCCCGGAGTGCCGCGCTCCACGATAAAGCACGTGATGCCCTTGTAGCCCAGCGACGGGTCCACGTTGGCCATGACCAGGAACACGTCGGCGTGCGCGACGTTGGAGATCCACATCTTCTCTCCGTTGAGCGTGTAGTGGCTGCCGTCCGCCGACACGTCGGCGCGGGTCTTGAGCGAGAAGGCGTCGCTGCCGGCCTCCGCCTCCGTGAGGCAGAAGCTGCCCACCGTGTCCGTGCACAGGCGCGGCAGGAACTCGCGGCGCTGCTCCTCCGTGGCGTAGCGCAGGAACACGTTGCTCACCACCGTGTTCTGCAGGTCGCACAGCAGGCCGACGCTCGCGTCCACGCGCGAGAGCTCCTCGATGGTCAGGATGAGGCTCATGAAGGACGCGCCCACGCCCCCGTACTCCATCGGGATCTCCACCGACAGCAGCTGCGTCAGCAACAACATCAACGACAAACAGCTGAGTCAGTACGTGGCTGATGCTCTAGAGCGACAACTGCAGCCTAAGCTTACCCCGTTGTCGAAGAGCCCCTGGATGACCTCGGGGGTCATCTCACCGGCCTCGTCCATGCTGCGCACGCTGGGCTGGATCACGTCGGCGGCGAAGCGCGCGACCGAGTCCTTGAACATCTGCTCCTCCTCCGTCAGGACGGTCAGCGGCATGGGGGACGCCTGCAGCGCCTCGACCGACGGACTGGCCACGCTGCTGCCCCATCGACGTGCGCCGCTGACTGCCAGGCGCGTGGCCACGCGGCGCTGCGTCTTGATCAACACGTTGCTCAGCATTGGACCGTTGATGTTGATGGCGTTGATGTTGATGGCAAATTGGAAAGTGGCGAGCATCGAGCTGAGCTTGAAAGGGTGCAGCGGTTAAACCAAGTGCATGTCAAGTAGAACGTGCTTGCGAGCGTTGTGATTGGCTCAACCGGCCCAACTTCAACTCAATGCACCTCTGCTGCAACAAATCCGGATACACTGTACACACGTTGTTCACGGGACCAATCTTCTTATCATAATTGCCGTGACCAAGAAAATGCCAACCGACAGCCGATTTACTTGCCAAGTTGTGTGAATGGAGCAAGGGCGCAGTTTAGCGTGGAGCAAGGTGAACGAGAGCTGACTCTATCCTGGTGCGTTTGAGGCAGTCAAAAAGCTAAAAGCAGCCCAGCCAAGCCTCGACACTGAGCGTGCTGGACGGCCATGGCGAGGACTATTTCGAGCTGCTTGCTATTCCAGGCCCGTCACGGCGGAGAAGTTTCCAGTGTCCTGAGCACAAGTTCGACCGGCGACGCATTTGGTCTTCGCATCTCGGTGCCGTCCACACTCGCGGCAAAGGGTAGTGAGGGGGTTGAAAGCTTCTTCCCCGTGGCTGGACTCGGACCTTTGATGAGGAGTCGGTGACCTCTTTTCAGGTTTCGAGAGCAAGTTTTCCACTCGACTGACTGCACGAGACTTTGGTCCTGCGAGGGCTATGGGCGTTTGCCTCAGCAAGATCCCAGGCCTGGCGCCAAGAGGCAACGACGTCTGCGATATCGCGCCAAAGGCGAGTCCGACCTTGTCGGCGGTGCCGACATCGAAGAACTTGGTAGCGCCAGATCCCGATAGTCCCGAGTCCATGCTGAGGATAAACCCCAAGAGTGCAGTCACCGTATCGCACCGCGAGTCCCGAAAAGAACCGCATGATAGAGAATCTCGTTCCGTGTCCTCACCACGAAGACTTGAACGATCCCTATCAACAGCAGCACTACCAGCCGGGAATGGTACCAGCCCAGTCAAGCAAGACGCATTAATTCCTCCATCCGGAACAATCGGAGCCTTGGCATTGCCAGCTCCATCGCCAACTCGCTCAAGACATTTTTCTATCAAGCCATCGTTGCACTATACGGGTAGTGAAAACCGTCTAACATCGGACCAAGCACGGCGCCCCACGAGAAAGAAGCACAAACCTGTGACCATTGGACTTGACATTCTACTGCGCGATGAACGCGCGAGGGCCGGCTACTTCAAATACCTACGGGCTGCAGCGCACATGGAAAAAATTGCAAAAAGTGAGGACGAAGAGGAAGCCGCTATTCAAGCGCAACCACAGACCGAGGCGCTGGCTGAAGAAGAGAGGAAACTGTTGCGAAATAAGCGAGCAGGGGCCAAAACGGAGGACTACCGAGAAGATTGTGCATTGTTTTGGCTGGAGATCAGCGACTTGCTCAAGATTCCAAGCTCTACCGCTGCTGGAGGGGTCTCTTCCTTCCAGATGGGACTTATGGATGATCTTTACGACGTGTACGTTGCTAAGGGAGCTACGCGTTTGCTGCCTATGGTTTCGCCATCGGAGCGGGAAGCATTAGCTCAGTATCTAGCAGACCGAAATGCGGAGCGAGCTCTGTTAATGTTCAAAATGCTGCTTCTGGATGTGCTGGACGTGGTCACGGCAAATTTCGACGAGTACGTACGAGAACCCGGGCCTTTAGGCTACTCGCATGCCACGAAGAGCGATTCCATGCGCAATGTTCTAGCTCAACTGGCCAAACGAGTAGCTGGTGGCGGCGTCACGAATGGAGATCGACGAGCTCACTTGCACCACATTTTGTCAACACCTGCACTCTGTCGGATGTTCCGCGAGTTTCTTGAAGCTCGCAACTCGGTTGAAAACTTACTTTTCATCATCGACGCTTTGGGGTTTGAAGACCTGGTGAATACATTGAAACGTGCAGCTACAACCCCGCTCCTGTTCGTGCCCGAGAACTCAACGGCCACTTCGGCGACATCAACGGCAGTGCAGAGCGACGGTGACGAGGCCGAGGCTCCTTCAATGGAGTCACATCAAGACTACTGCGTTCGACAGGCTCACAAGATTTTCAACAAATACGTGCGCTATGGATCTAAAGCTGAAGTGTGTCTAGGCACAGTCGTCAAGGACCGGTTGTTGGAGCGCCTGACCGAGTATCCTCTCGGCTCGGACATCTTCAGCGACGCTGTGCTGCTGTGCAGTGCTGAGTTAGTACAATCGCATCTAGATGCTTTCTATCGCACAGTAGCATATTTATCATACCAAGCTGAGGTGCAGAAGCAGAAGAAACAACAGAAGCAGGGGACTACCAAGCAGAATCGGGTCATGGAAGCGAAGACTATCCCAGAGCCTCAAGACCCAGCAGCTGATGGGAATACTCCATCGCTCCCCACCGCGGTAGCCGCCGTTGTTGCGAGTACAAATGGTGTTATAACGGGGGGCAACAACAGGCAAGGACCCATTGGACTCGCTGAGATTCTGGAGGGCGTCGGTGTGCACGCATTCCGAGACTACCTACGCGATCAAGGCGCCGAGAACACGCTGTTCTTCTACAAGGAAGTGTGTGAGTTTCAGCGTCTTCCTCACAGCCAGCGGCAGTATATCCAGATGCGAGCGCGGCGGATATTTGACAAGTACGTGCGTCGTGGTGCACGGCTGGAGCTGGAACTTCCTGTGGAGACTCGACGGGATATTCTCTGGAAGTTGGCGGCTCCGACCGAAGCTACGTTTTCGGACGCGCAGCGTCTGGTGCTCCGTCAGTGGGAAACGCGAGACTTACCAAAGTTCCGCAACAGCTCGCTGTACCACGAGATGCTCGACAAGATCGCTGCGTCACCTGCAGCTCCGCCTCCAGCCATTACGCACGATGGCGAGGAGCAGGCGACCGCCACCGCAAGCACCGCCGGGTTCATCGACGTCTCGAAGATGTCGTTACGCGAGTTTCTGGAGCTGGAGCTGCTTCGCAAGTACTTCCGACGGTTCCTCGAGCGCGAGCAGTGTGCGAACGAGCTGTACTTTTACTTTGAGATCGCTACGTTCCAGCAGTTCCCGACGTCGGATTATCTCGCTCGACAAGCTCGGAAGCTCTTCAATCGGTTCTGCGACGCGCAGTCGCGAGAGTTCGTACCGTTCGCTTCCACTGCAATCCACAAAGACTTGCAGAGCAGCTTAGCCAGCCCAAGTCCAGCCATGTTCAACAAGGCGCAGGAGCAGATTTTCAACTTTTTCGCCACGACGCTCTTCCCCAAATTCCAGCAGAACGAGATCTACCGGGGCATCCGCATCACGCCTCAGCAGCTACGAGCAGCACGACTGGCTGCAATGGGCGGCGCGTCGAACAGGAAGATCACAGCCACGAAGGCCCCGAACCAAAGCGCAGGGCAGGCTCCGAACCGCTCAAGTGCAGGTCGACGCGGGAACTCGGGCATAAACGGCGACGCGGACGACAGAGCGTCCGACGGAGCTCTGACTGAAGCGGACGTGACGGTGACGATGATCCTGGAGAACCCCGAGACCCGAGCGTTGTTCCTCTTCTTCTCGGAAGAAATGTACGTTGTAGGCTGTAGTTCCTATTTTTTGGTTACATTTATCTCTAAACTTGTTGCTGGCGGCAGCTTCTGCACCGAGAGCATCTACTTCTGGATGGACTGCAACGAGTTCAAGGACATCCCCCACCGCAGCTACCTCAAGCTGCGGGCGCAGAAGATTTACCGCAAATACATTTGCGGCCGAGCCAAACTGCAGGTGAATCTCGAGAGCGCGCTCATCCGCGTGATCGAGAGCAACCTGGACAACCCCACGCGCACGCTGTTCGTGCCGGCACAGCGCTCCATCACCAAGATGCTGGAGCGAGACACGCTGCCCAAGTTCCGGCGGTCCAAACACTTTCAGCCGTCGTTCCAGTTGTTGCTCGCCGCTAGCTAGGATAATTCTTACCTGTAACCAAATATTAGGGTACTCGAGTCAATTGTTTCACATTCGAACTGTGAACAGATTGCGTGCACCGTCCTGCGACACGCAAGTTGAAGCGAGTGCCCGACGATCGCCAGACCCCGTCCACCACACCAACTTTACGTATCCAATCACCCTCCTTAAGTACGATATTCTTATCCATCATTCTTCCGACACCAAAGGCAGGCAGCTACTGTAAGGCAGACAGGTAGACGATGGCTCTGGTCCGACGACTCGCACGCTCCTCGCGCGCCGCACAGGCGTGGCAGATCCCTTGCGCGCCCTCCGCCGCCTCTACACGTGATGCGCCCGTGCAGTCGCCCGCTCTGGCTGCGCGCGCCTTCCACGCGTCGGCGCAGCGCGAGAACACGGTGCTGGTGGCCGGCCTGGGCGTGGCCGGCGCGGCGCTGGGCGCCAAGTACGCGCTGCAGGTGTGGGAGGCGTACAAGAACCGGCCCAAGAGCGAGAAGGCCGCGAGCTCGTGGAAGTACCGCAACTTCTACGACGGACCCTTCGAGGACAAGATGACGCGCCGCGAGGCCGCGCTCATCCTGGGCGTGCGCGAGAGCGCGTCCGAGGAGCGCATCCGCAACGCGCACCGCAAGCTGCTGATCCTGAACCACCCGGACACGGGCGGCTCCACGTTCCTCGCCACCAAGATCAACCAGGCCAAGGAGATGCTGCTCAACGGCGGCAAGTAGACACGAGATGGCTAGAGAGAGAGAGAGGGACGTGCATACACATACACATACACACACCCATTGATAGAAGGGGTTCTTGCTGCTGTTGTTGTGCTTTCTGTGGCTTAGGAGACGGAGCTGGGCAGCGGCGCGACGGCAGCGGGGAAGGAGGCGGCTCTGCTCGGAGCCACGTTGGAGCGCAGACACGCCGTCTGCTGGTGCAGCTCGGCCAGTCTGGCCGCGCTGCTGGAGACGAACGGGATCTTGGTCGCGAGCTGGTCCACGAGCGCCGCGAAGCTGCGGTCGAACTCGGTCTGCAGCGGAGAGACTTCCTCCAGTAAAGACGCGGCGTCTGTCTCGGGCGGACGAGTTGCTGCTGCTGGAGCTGCGGCGGACTGCGAGGCGGGCGGCAAATTGACAGGCGGCAGGAAGCTGTCGAGAGGCGCGTTGGGCTTGGACGGCACCGGAATCAGCTCGGGCGCAGTGTGCTGAGCGCCGCGGAAGGCGTCGCGGCTGATCCGGAGGCACGTCCAGCAGAGCTCGGCAAACTCGACGAGCAGGTTCGCGAGCTCGTGGCGCCTCCGCGTGCTGTCGTGACTGTTCATGGCTCGGCCTTCAGCATCCACCAGCTGCAGCTGCGCAGGGTCAGCGGCGAGGAATGAGTCGAGGACTTCGGGGATGCCTCCGTGGACGTGCGTGTCGACGCTGCCCTTGAGCACCAGCGTGAGAGTTTTCAGGTCGGTCTTGCCGCCTCGCCCCTTCTCGATCTCTGCTCGGAGCAGGGCACAGCGTTTCTGGATGTCGTCCATGGAGTTGTCAATGGGGCAGCGGACTTCTTCGTGGCGCAGTCGCACTCGCTGCCTGTTCAATCGGCATGGAAACACGCGAGCCACCGACAGGAACGTGATTCGCTTCATCTGCTCCGACGTCTTACCGTACGATGACGAGCTGCCCAGCGTGAAGGGCACGGCGAACTTGAACGCTATGCGCCAGTGGTGACTCCGTGGTTGCGCCGCCTTCAGCCTCGACAGCTCCTCGGGAAGTGCCTCCTCCACCGTGGTGACTCGCAGATAAATGACGTTGGGGTTGCTGCCACCCCCGGTCAGCGGCTTTGGCTCTGGAACGACGTCGACGCGCTCACACTGCGGGTACTTGGCGCGGAGCATGGTCTTCATCTCGCCTACGAACTCGCCGAGTGACGTGAACTTGCTCCGTTTGTAGATGAACTCGTCCTTGGCGATCAAAGTCGGCACGCAACCACCGGCGAAGCGGACTCGGTAAAAGGAGAAGGGGGAGCTGTTGTGCTGAGCCCCGCCACTCTCTTCTCGGTCCGCAAGTCGGCGGACCAGCGCGCCGATGTCTTCAATCAGTTCCTGGTACTCATTGAAGCGCCGCTGCTGCTTGAGACCCACCAGCAACAACTCGCAAATGGCCAGCTCCTTCTCGATCCAGTCTGCTCGGTTTGCGTAGCTACGAGCTACGAAGAGCTCGCGTACGACCCACTGCTGCAAGCGACCAAAGTGCGCGCTGTCTGAATCATTTCCAAGACCCGCTCGCTGAACGTACTCGATGCCGGCAACTTTACAGCAAGCAGCTTCAGCGAATTGGTCGCGACGCTCGTGGAGACGCAGCAACGCGTTCAACCAGATCAACTTCTCTTGAAGGAGCCAATGTGGCGAGATGTCTTCGACGACGCGGTCGATCCCCTCTTCAATTTCTTCAAAGTCGTGCGCTCCGTCGGGGGCTTCGTACGCGCCTTGCCAGCGTTCGTACGCGTGCACCTTCGTGGTGAGGTCATTGAGCAGCTCGATGAACAGGGAGTGGAAGCTAATCGGAAGCGATAAAACGTTGTCCCGAGACGTTGTCGCAAAAGTTCGCATCTCGTCGAGCAGGTCCCTCAACGAGGCAGTGGAGATCTCCAAAGCCGCGTCTGGTGCGTTTGAAGTCGGGAAGAACACCAATGTCAACACCTTGAGTATCGGCCCCTTCACGAGGAGAAAACTCCCTGTTTGTTCATAGCAGACGGCGAGAAGCTGGCTTAGCAGCATAGCGGCATGGTGTCGCACGTGGACTCTGGTTGCTGTAGCTGCAATTGATATGAGCAATTGGATCCGGCGCTGGTCATGCACAGCCGGGAGTCCAGGAATTCGAGTCGCGAACAAAGCCGCAGAGAAGCGCCATACGAATGTCTGCAAATACTGCAGCAGAGTAACCACGAAGCACGAGTTTGTGCTGCTATCCGTGGTGTTATCGTCGAGGTCTTCGGTCTGGTGGTCCTCTTTTGTGGCTCCATCCTGTTCGAGCTCAGCAGCTAGCCCTTTAATGCTGCTCGCTTGTTGCAGTAGCTGGAATAACAACTCGATGAGGTAGCCCAGAAGAGCGAGCGCTTGGTTTGTGGAGACACCTTCAAGTGAGGAGGTAGTATCTGCGCTGAAGCGAGGTGTGCGAGCGACGTCGATCAACCGAAGAACGGCTTCGTACTGGTCCACAGCGGTTTGAATGGTTCGAAATGCTGTAGTCGCTACTGCTTGCTGTAGAGCAGCAATTTCTTCCTCATGCTTCCCATGAACGGCGCCGTCCTGACCCAAGTTAGTCGTAGGCGCTTTCTCTTCTACCCCAACATTAGGAGCGCTACGTCGCTGCTGGATGCTCGCGTATTGTTTGCTCCAGTTTCGCGGGAGGGACCTGTGCGTTGAGCTTCCGTCCGCCGCGTTTTGGGCTGTATCACTGGGGCTATTGATGCTGTCGATAGGATTGGACTTTGTATTGACCGCCGCCGATGAGTCCAAGCCGCCCCCGGCTCGACGATGGAAGCTTTGGCGGTGTGAGCGTTGAATCCCCTCCAGCAGTGACAACTTTGTCTGAGTGTCGGACACGCTTGCATCCGGTGCGAGTAGCCGACTCCAAAGCGGTTCATCGCTCGTCATTGATGGCCCCGAAACAAGGAAAATCTCGAGCATGCATTGTACGAGAGCAAGGTTGGCATGCACCCTGGCTTCATCGTACAGCCAATCCCCCGGATCATGATCCACGGTTACGGAACTTTCATGGGAGCCGTCATTGTTGTTGTCAGCTGCATTATTCGTTTCCAGCCTTCCAGAATGCGGTGAAATCTGTCGAATACGGGAGTACATTCAAAGTCAGCACATGTGCTGAAGGATTTCAAGTCAAAACAGTTGACGACTTACCACGCGGTGGTAGAAGCTTAATGCCTCAGTAAAGCTCAACTGCTCCGAGTTGGCATGCGTAAGCTGAAAGAATAAGGGCAGATGCACGCTTGACACGCTGCTGAGAAGATGACCAACACAAATCACCAATTCTTTCTGGAGATCAAGTGCCGCTCTCCCCGGATTGAGCAAACCAATTGTGGAGCCAGAACGGTTAGAGAAGGAGTCATCCACTCTTTTCGCTAAAAGTTTCCCTTGTGCCGTGAACTGGACAATGCCCGGAAGGAACGGATAGTACAGAAGCGCGATCCTCTCTTGACCTTTTTGGCTTTGAAACCGAGGGTTGTACGCTTGGGCTGCAAACATCCTTCGCAGTAATCGCACCGCCGTGACTCGGATTGTGTGCTCCTCCTGTTTGTCCACAATGAGTAGCAGCTTCTCAAAGACGGCTTCGGCGAGCCAAGCTCGTCTTTTTGTGAAGTTATTCTGCTGGACTGGCACGGCACCGTTTACTGTTGGAAAGAGCTCAAAATCGACCAAAGTATTGAGGAACGGGAACCAAATGTTGCAAAGGCTCACTGCGTCGCCTTGAACGTTGATCCACGTCACGTACCGGTCGATAACGCGAGCTGGGAATGCATTTTTCACGACGAGAAATATGCCGCGACAGAAGTACGCCACGCTAAAGTTCACATCTTTCTTCAACTTGAGGTCTTTTGACGGATCATCGTGAGTGTACATCATCAGCTGAACCAGCACCCGCTCAAGCATAACCTCGTCGTTTTTGGCTAGCATCGTTGGCAAGGAAGTCACGTCTCCGTCAGGTGTGTCACGCTGGTCGAGCAAGGTCATCGCTATGGACTTTAAGATCAGTTGGAGGAGTACATTCGAATACGCTCGTGACAGGAGCAGCGTCTCGGTATTTTCTTCGATTGAAGTTTTATTGTTCAGCACATTCAGCCACGTCTCGAGCAGCGCGCCGAAAACGGACTTGCGTTCACGTTTCGCTGGTGACGCGGAGTCACTTGGATCGTCAATTGATTTTTCGTCGAACACAATATGGACAAAGTGGAGAACGCGGTTCATCTCGTGAATTTCCAGTTTGCCTTGAGAATTACAGGTGACCTTCTTGATGACGGTGAGAAGTGTGCGAAACGCAGACCACCGTACAATCGATGTGCCATACCGCAGGTATCCAAGCACGAACTTGGTGACCAGGAAAAAATAATAGCGCAGATTTGACGCATCACTCTGGGTAAGACCCACCAACCGCTTCACGATAGCGTCTTCGTTGGCGGCAGCGTCTTTGGGAGTGTCTGATCTCCGGGTGCCGTGAAATGGACTCAGAAACTCTGCAATGGCACTATCCTGACTGTGTACCGAAGAAACAACGCGAGCGCGACAGGTAAAGACAGTCTTAGTGTTGTCTATGACACCGTCTCGTACGGCACCAACGTATCCAGGGGATAGCGAGATACCTCCTCCAGTTGCCGGCGGCTTTGAGGACACTGGAGCAGGAGTCATGTTCACAGTATACTTACTGTCTTGCATAATGGTGCCATCTTTCCTCAAGATAGGAAGAGCTGCGTACCCGATGAGTTCTTGTTGAGGCTGGTTTGGCTGAAGCTTCTTGCAGTGCACGTGGTAGAACGTGAACAGAATGTGGTGCTCTGTCGTCAAGGACACTGGAAGACAAATCTTGATTTCGTCCTCGAACTGCGGATTCTTCTGGTGGTACCCGACAAGTGCATACGCGGATCGTCCGACCTGGTTGTTAGCTCGGTAGACCGATCGGAGCACAGCCTCCTCCGTTTCCTCCACACCACGGACAGCGTCTACTTCTCTCTGCAGCAGCTGAACTCGGATAGCAATGTTGCGGTATTGGCACTTCTCGATCTGAAGCGGGTACAGATACAGCGTGTTGACGTACGAGACAGCAACTGGCCCTGACGCCGCAATGCCAAACGTCGATACGAAGGATGGTGGACACAATGGCTGAACTTCCCGGCACTGAACAATCTGGTCACCATTTTGACCACCATTTTGCTGCTCGCTTGTGTCGCCCTCAGAAGCTGGTACGCTCTGCTCGGAAAATGGGTCAACAATGTCCAGTCGAAGAGGAGCACCCCCTGCCGTCTTGAACTTCGCGTCCGATAGCTCTTCCGCTGAGATGTCATCGATATCCAATTCACACATCGCTGGGACGACCTTTTCCCTACACGCATGAACATCAATGTGAAAACGAAAAGAGTGGGTAGGATACGAGATGAACTGGACGAATACTCACTTCAAAGTGCCTCGGATGGCGTCGGCGAGCAGCGACAGACGCTGCTCCTCGGGTATGCACCCCCGTTGTCTATAAAGAGTCATCGACTGTTTCGTCCCTTTGACGAGGGGCATCGTCCCCCACGCCAGCGGCTGCTGAAATCGACCCAGGCGCATTCCACAGTCCACGGCCTTCTCAACGAGCTTCTGCTGCTCCGTCGGAGACGCAAACTTGTCTGGTGCGCAGTAGGGTCCTGTCGCGATGTCACCGTCTCCGACCAAAACCTTTGACACTTTCAGAACGAGGTACAGACTCTTCTCCTTCAGCGTCGGGAGCACATGCATCAGCGCCGCCGGAGGGAGCGTACAGTCCGTTTTATCCAGCATCGGGCCAGGAATCCGGAAGCAGAACTCCTCAGTCACTCGGCAGCTTTGGAAAACGTCGTACACCAACATCCTGCACACCAGAGGCTCAATCTGCAGCAAATATGACTGTGAGGATCGAAAACACTATCGCCAGGTTGAAATACAACGAACCGTTCCAAGCGTGAAGCGAATGCGGGGGATGACCAGGAACGTTTGGGACTCCGGTACAGCCACACGCGGCTCTAGGAAAGGTGGCGTGCGCACTTCCGACGCAAACGTCGGTTCCCCGGGAGTGTACTGAGGGTCGTAGCACTTCATGAGCGACTCCTGTGCCTCCTCGCTTGAAGTGGCAGGAAGAGGGAGGCACAAAGCTCGCCACGGCCGCGAAAACTCTTGAAGGATGGGGGCTTCAGCCGGCGATGGAGGCGGCAGCGGCAGCTCCATGGGGCGTCTCCATTGTCTCCTCGGCACGTCGACCAGCTGCAAAGTCCCATCAGGGATCCCGAACCCGGACGCGTCCTCCACCCACTCATCAGCCGCCAGATCCCCCGTCTCCATCGCTTGCTGGTCGTCCACGCAGGAGCTTCGAGGTGGCTCCTTGCTGGGTCGAATGGGTTCGCTAACAGCACAGGGAGAAGTCACCCCCACGCCCACCATACGCACTGGTCTGCAGTGACCTCTGACGCTGTCGATTGGATCTCTCTCAGCTTAGAAATCCGTTTCACGGACCCCCGAAATTCCATTTGTACCAACAAGCGCTGGCACTTGAACGGCAGCAGATCAGATGTGGCTAATGCACAGCGACAAAGGTCGTGATCTCTCACTGCTGTGAGGTGTCCAAGCTCTTGAAGTCCGCACTGCTGACGGCAGAAGTTGAACTGAGGGCGAGAGTGAATGTCAACTTCAACCACTACCCTCTGCTCCCCCTTAAGTACGACGACCCCAATCGACCCTTGACCAAGCAATATTCATCATGGCAGCCAAGGCGGGCAACGCGAGTGTGCTGGGCGGCGCGAGCGGCGAGTTCATCTCCGTGGCGGGGCTGCGCGTGGACGGGCGGCGCAGCGAGGAGGTGCGGCGCATCCGCACGCGCTTCGGTCTGTTCTCGCGCGTGGACGGCTCGGCCTACTACGAGCAGGGCAACACCAAGGTGGTGGCGGTGGTCTACGGCCCGCGCGAGCTGCGCGCCGGACCCACGGCGGGCGGCGCGGCGGCGGTGGGCACGGGATCCGGCAACGCCGCCAGCAACACGCAGCCGCGCGCCGCCGTGAACTGCGAGTTCACGCAGGCGGCCTTCGCCACGTCGGAGCGCAAGCCGCAGCGCAGCGGCGACCGCAAGAAGCTCGAGATGTCGCTGGCCGTCAAGCAGATCTTCGAGGCCTGCGTGCAGACGCAGCTGTACCCGCGCTCGCAGATCGATATCTTCGTGCAGGTGCTGCACGCGGACGGCGGCGAGCTGCCGGCCAGCATCAACGCCATCACGCTGGCGCTGATCGACGCGGGCATCGCGCTCAACGACTTCGTGGTGGCCTCGTCCGCCGGCTACTTGCAGCAGACGATGCTCTGCGGTAGGGCGCCTGTTGTTGTGGAGTAGAGTGAGGTAGAATGGTAGAACGCTAACGGTGTTTGTTGTGCGCAGATCTGAACTACGCGGAGGAGGCGGCGCGCGCGCCGCAGGTGGTGATGGCGCTGAACCCGCGCACGCAGAAGCTGAATCTGCTGCAGATGGAGTGCAAGCTGCCGCTGGAGCTGTTCGAGAGTCTCATGGAGGTGGCCACCGAGGGCTGCAACCAGATCTACGACCTGCTGCAGAACGCCGTGCGCGAGAACACGTGGAAGCGCCTGCGTCTGCGCGGCTCGGCGGGCGCCTAACCCAGCATGGACTGTACCATTAGACGCAAGCAAGCCATTAGGGTAGAACCGCCCTACTGTACCTCCCAAACGGGTAGGACCCACCTTCGGGCGGGTCATTTGAATTTAATGCTGAAGTTTGTATGCTCATGTGCAATCCGGGCGTTCGTTGCGTCGCTCATACAAACTACAAGTGATCTCGTTTTAGCCAATCCCGTGCTTTCGCGGGAAGTAGAAGTTTGAATACCTGAAGTGCGCCACGACGGTGTCAGATCAGTTCGTGAGCTCCCTTGTGCTGCGCAGACCATGGCTCTCCGCTCTGCCCCCACGACCCGCGGGCCGGCCACACGCACCTCGTTGGACGCGCAGGAGAATGAGGACCCCGAGCATGTCGAAATCTCGGCCAAGTCGCTCGTATCCGCGTCAGGACCGCCGTCCAAAGCGAGGAGCTCCGTCTCCAGCGATTCGAGCACGCGGAAGCACCGGCGCGCGCTGCACAGCATCGACAGCAACCGTCCTCGGCCAGCAGTGAATGCGCCCAAGCGCGCGCTGCCCAACGCGCCTGCGCTCGGCCTCCAGAGTCAACTAGAACTCAAGAAAGAGCACGACGTATTTAAGGCCCCTATAGAGGCGAATAAGGGCCTGGAAGGGTCGGAAACAGGTCACAGAAGCGCTTCAATCACGGGAGACACTGTGGCACAGACTCCGCGGCCCTCGGGCGAGCAGACGGAGGTGCAGGACAGCGAGAACTTAGCCTGGATGGACATGATGCTGGCCCTATTGGAGAAGCGCTACGGCCCCGACGCCTCGTTGCCAGTGTGTCTCACTGACCTGGAAGCGGCCCACTTGCTCCAGTTGCCTCCACGCAAGAAGCTTAAGACAGGGATCGCCGCCTCCGTCTCTTCGTCCAGGACTAGCCTGGACGCCACAAGAACTGAGACGAGCACAGCCAACGACACGAAATTGGCCGCACCAGGCCCGACGAACCTGCAGCAGACCCCAGCGCGGTTCGGGGAGCTGGCCAAGGAAGACAAGCGGCAGCGTCTGCTGCTGCGGCACGCGCAGCAGATCCAGGCCTCGAGTGTGTCGTCGTCCACCAGTTGCGGCTGCAAGACTGGCTGCCTCAAGATGTACTGCATGTGCTTCAGCTCCCGAGGCTTTTGCCACGCCGGATGCGCCTGCGACGACTGCAAGAACGGACGCAAGCACCAGACCGAGCGCGTGGAGGCCATCCAGAATTATTTAGCCAACGACCCGCGCGCCTTCTCCTTCGCGTCGCCGCCCCAACCTGCAAGCACCACGGGCTTTCTTCACCTCCTGCCGCAGGTACGAGTGCTACCCCCTCCTACTACCGCCCAATGTTTCCTGACGGGATTTTCTAATGCTGCTGTCGTGCTTGGTGTCTACAGAAATCTAGCGCGGTCGTGATGCGTGGTTGCCGCTGCAAGAAGTCCAAGTGTCTAAAGAAGTACTGCGAGTGTTTCCAGAACGGCATCGCCTGCACGTCGCACTGCCGCTGCATGGAATGCTCGAACCACAGCGAGTCGACGACTGCGCACCAGCACCCGCACCTGCAGAAGCTCAAGATCGGCACCGCCCACGGCAAGCGCGCCCACAGTGTCTCCCCTACTGCCAAGTCGAAGCCCTTCCACCCCGTGCAAATCACCGTGACTAAGCAGCCCCGCCGGAACCTCGTGGGCAAGACTCTCCGCCTCAACTTGTAATCTGCTGGGGACCACCGAGCACGCGGAGCGACTTCATATTTGCAAGTGCCGCTGGCCCAGCCTAAATACTACGCAACTCCATCAACACACCACAATAGACCCTCCTTCGTGTGACTAGCATGTCCTACCCTGGCTTTGTTGCGCATTGAAATTCCAGTCACAAGTCCATTGATCGATCACGTCACACTCGCTATGTCGAGCGCGTCTGGGCCCACGCCACAAGCAGCACATGGCGACTCGACCGACAGCAACCAGTCCCCAGGCCATCACCCAGTCAAGAAGCGCAAGCCCACGTACCTCGTCCGCAAGGTCTGTTGTCTGCGTTGGCTTGGTAAGAGTCAAAAGTATATACCCTGGTGAAGTTAAAACCCGCGATACGACCTACCGGTGGGAGCATTAAATCCATCTCAAGTCTCAACAGCGTTACTTTTACGATAAAACTGGTGTTAGAGCTTACCGCTGGAGATGCTCTAATGACATTATCATGTATTTCTGTCGTGCGAACGCAGAAATATTCTCTTCCTCTCGAGGCCGTTCTGATGTTGCTAGCATGGCATTGTAATCCGGTGCGGAAGAGCTCATCCCTATTGACAACCCCTGTCCACGTCAGCTGACAACTCGAATACGGAGCTCCAGTCACCAGCACTGACCTTGTCCGAACTCACTTTTTCACGTGTCATTTGCAAAAGTCCACGCCATGCCACGCCGCCATTCCAAGCTCCAGGCCACCGGGCCCAATTCTGCCGACTCGACAGACAGCAATCATTCCCCTGAGCATGAGGTGCCCATGAAGCGCAAGCCCACGTACCTGATCCGCAAGGTGCGCACGAGCCCTGATGCCCCCCCCACGCACATCTGACTAAATTTCTACAATGTTTGTCATCGCAGGAGGAGGAGAAGTCATTGCAGGACGAGATTCTGCAGTTGCAAGCTCAGGTGGCTGTACTCAAGACTCGAGGCATGCCAGCGGGCTCGTCAATCGCTGCTGACCCTGGACTACAACATGCCAATGCCAAGTCCAAGGCGTTAACCAATGCTATTAAGCAGCAGCAACTAGGCATCGCCTCGGCACAGTCACTTATGATGGAGTGCATGGTGAGGAGAATAGTTGCTGTTTTTTTTCAATGGATACCAGCTTACTAACGCATTGCTATTGTTTTCGCTGTCTGGAGCAGAGAACGCAGTACTCGAACCCGTTGTGCACGCGCATTTGCCTTAAGAAAGACTGGGGTGAGCGAAGAGCTACGCTGCTGGCTATTCGTGAACAGAAGCTACGGAATGCGTACGAGTACGTGATGGCACGCAACGTCCAAAGTTCTGTGGGCCAGGATGAAAATTCCAACGAGCTCTTCGAGGATGACAACGGCGACGTTATCTCCCTGGGGAGCACTGTGGTCAATTTCCCAGGCGTGCGCTCGCTTCGCCAAGTGTTTGAGGCTCTTTGGTTCTATCTGACCAACATGGAGATCAGCATCTCCGAGCGACTCGGCCATATCACTGTGAGAGAGGACTACGACATGATCGAAGGCTCCGCGTACAACGCGCGTATCACATCCAGCAACACCAACGGGCTGATCACCTAGTTGAACACTGTCGTGTTCGGGCAGCTCTTTGAACAAGGCGACCCCAGGTTTGGCGATGAACCATGCGCGATTGTGGCTTCAGATTGCGTTGATGAAGACGAGCTCTATCCGTATCACTTGTCTGAACACGTTCGCGAGGACATCTCGGGTGGCATAGTTCTGACTGCTACGAGACGAAAGAAACAGCCAGCCACGGGAAAGTTTGGGCAAGAAGAAGAAGAATTCAACCCAACCGACCTGGAGGAGGAACTGGTGGTCACTATGCGCCGTACAGGCTACCTAAAGCTGCATCGCCCAGAGTTCTCGGTTGCGCCATTCGCATTGCAAGAACTGGAGGCTGGAATCGCTGATTGGGGCCAAGTCATGATCAAAACCATGCGCGAGGTCCTGTACGCCCGAGCGTGATCGAGTCCCGAGCAGCTTTAAAGAAGTTGACGTACATGTACACGATCAAAGGTTATGCTGCCAAGCTGTTTGTTGAACAGCACTATCCAGTTGGTGTCGGGTTGTCAGGCTGTATAGCTATGGTTGTAAATCAACTCGAGCGAATTGAAGAGGACACTCCAGCTCATCCTAGACAAGCACCGTCGCGTACGCGTTGTCGTCGGGTGACGCCACGAGCCGTCAACGCATCAGAAGCGGCGGCGTTCTCTCTATTTCAGCCTGGAAAGTCGTGATCACCGCAGTGTATGGCAGTAGTTGACGGGCACGCGTCTGCATTTCTCCAGACGCAGGTCAGCAAGGGCATGGCGGTGGTGGCTCGTCACAGGTCAGCCAGCGTGTGTCAGCGTATCAGTTTAGGTAATGGTTGCTATGGACGCAATCACCATTCAGTCCCGTTCAGCAGCAGAATGGAGGCATGCTACAATGTCGGTAGCACTATGGTAGTGGCCAACAAGCACGAGTGGAGCTGCTGCTCGCTGAACGATGCGGAGTGGAAAGACTGCGTGCGGCGGTGCTGGCAGTTTTGGCGGATTTGCTTCAGATACGAGCGCGCGATGCAACAATATGCGGAGCCAGCTTTTCCGGCGCTGTTGCGCGTAGCGATACAAGTGCAGCCAGCGTGTCAATCTATTCGTGCATCGAGGCGCAGTTGAACTCAAGTCGACTCGTTGCGGATGTTAAAACACGTCGTGTCCGGTTGTCACCACGTCGAGGAGACCGAGCAGCAGCACATGAATCCTCTGCAACCACCACGAAGGTCTTGAATTCAACTTAATTATCTTTTGACACATAACATACTAGCTGCTCTTTACTTGTTACTTGCAATTCGGTGCCGCGCTCTTATCAATTGGCAGGCGGCGCCGTTCAATCCTCCCTCCTCCCTTCTAGATAGATGCTTCTTCTCCTACTTCGTCATAGTCATAACAACAACCTCAAATCCTTCGTCACACAGCGATGAGGCTACGCTCCGTGTGAGCCGTAGCCAGCATCGCCGGGTGATCCAAAACTTCGCGCATGCTGCTGAGGCGCTTGGTCGGGTCCACCGTCAGCATCTTGGCCAACAGATCCATGGTCGCCGCCGAGAACTGGTTGTCCATCCCCCAGAACTTGAGCACCCCGCGACATCCGACCGTCTTGACGAGCTCGAAGCCCCGGCACTCCGGGAACGGCAGCGTGAGCAGCGGCGACCCCGTGAGCAGGACGAAGAAGACGGCGCCCAGCGACCACACGTCCGCGCGCACGGGGTCGTACCAGGTGCCGCTCACGGCCTCGGGCGCCGTGTAGTGCAGGTTGCAGGCCACGCGGTCCCGCGAGAGCTCGGCCGCGCGTGTGGTGCTGGCGCCGAAGTTGCAGATCTTGACGTCCCCCGTCCGGCCGATGAGGATGTTCTCGGGACACAAGTCGCGGTGCGCCACGCCGCTCGCGTGCAGGTAGCGGAGTCCGCGGGCGAGCTGCAGCACCCAGCGACGCGCCTCCTGCTGCGGGACGCCCTTGGACGGCTTGGGCCCGAGCGCGCCTCGGGTGACGAGGTGCGACAGCAAGTCCCCGCCCGGACAGAACTCCATGATGAGGCGGAAGGACTCGCTCTCGACGCTCGTGGCGTAGTAGCGCACGAGGTGGCGCCGGCCGTCCAGCACGCCGCGGCCCGCGCTGCTGCGGCTCCTGCTGCTCAAGGCCGCGTAGTTGGCCGCCTCCCGCTCCAGTGCCAGCAGCCGCTGCACCGTGCGCCACTCCTGCCACGTGCGCAGGCCGCCGCCTCCGTTGCGCTCCGAGTCGAGTGTGAGCGCGCGGACCTTGACGGCCACGGTGAGCGATCCCGGCGCCGGCTTGTCGATGCCCACGGCGTCGGGCGGCACCTCCATGGTGCCGACGTAGACTTGGCGCGTCAGGCGGCGCGTGAGGTCCACGCGCGTGGATGCGGAGCCCGACGAGGTGCGCGCGCGGTCGGACAGGGCCGGCTCGGACGAGCGGCCGGACATGAGGCGCTGCTGCTGCTGCTGGTCCGCCGTCGTGACGCGCTGCTTGCCAGTGATGAGCTGGTCGCCGCCGCCGGTGGACGCGTCGCTCTCGGGCTCAGTTCTCAAGTGAAGAGACCGCCGCGCGCCGCGGCGAGAGAAGACGAGACTTACGATCCCACGGCCGCCGCTGCGCCGTGATAGCGCCGATGGATTGGGGCCCAGCGGCGCCCAGAGCGCGCCGCCGCCATGGCCGCTGTTGTTGTTGCCGCTGGTCATTTTCTCACGCGCGCCGCGTCTGCGGGGCCTCGTTTCTGACTTGGCAGTCGTCTGCAGCGCAGCCAGCGGCTTCAACACTAAAGGACAGTGCACTGCACTGCACTGCACTGCGGTGCCTGCTGGCTGGCTGCTGCGAGCTGCTGCAGAGGAGGGACCTTCCTTCGCTCCACTCATCCACCGAGCAGCGCCGAAATATTGGCCTGCCCAGCCCAAGGCCGCTGCGCCGTAACGGCCCCGGAACGCGCATTAAAATTTTAGTTGCAGTGCTCACAGCAGCATAGCGCTCGCATTTGACTCAACGCGCAGGCATTATGCACTCCATCACCTTGGCCATGCACTCTCCAAAGTGCAGGATGCGATCTGCCACGTCAGACGAGTCTTATTCGCGACGACCCGACGATTTGCCCTGCCATGCGGCTTGGGCCTCTCATTCAGCATGACATGCCGCCACGCAGGGGCCATTCAACCCTTGCTTTTGTCCAACCTGTGCTACGTCACATCGATGGGCGTATCGATGCAACTGTACCGCCAACCCAGCTCGCAGGCTGGGCTCAACTCGTTCTCGTTTGCTACAGTTCCGTGGTCAACTGCGCTGCTTGAGCAAGCGAGTGATGCTGAGCAAGGGCTGCAAACTGCAGGGCAATGGCCTCGAGTCGAGGCAGCCAGCACTGCCGTTTGTCTATGCCGTTCCTTTTTTCGAGTTGCAGCAGCTGCTGCGTGTTGGCCTTTTTGGCTCGATCCGCTTGGCTCCGCGGGCGGCGTCGCGCGTTGTGCATTTTGCCCGAGTTCGTCCGTCATCAAGCGCCGCGTCGGCGAGAAGCTTGGCGCCGGTCAGTGGGATCGGGATTTGAGACAGCAGCCGCCAAGCGCAGGACCGACGCTGCGTACTGTACCTAGCGTAGCGTAGCGCATGATGCTCGCCATTCCACTGCTCCTCGACCAACTTGGCGGGTGGCGAGAATCGAACGAGTCCACCGCCGATCGACTGGCTGCGCGGGGCCCGGCCAGGAGTCGGGTCTGTCGGTGTGGACGGTTCCAGATTCCTGAGTCGCGCGGGGCCAACTTTCGTCGGAACCCAATCGTCTCGGAGCGATGGACAGACGAGGACGCCCCCTTGCGAATCCGCCATGAAAAGCTGTATTAATCGAGCCGGATACGCCACTTGAAGGCAACTTTCATCTCTCTGACGAGCGCCGCTGTCCGGTATCCACGAAAACGAAAACTGAGGTTGTATTTTTAGGGAACGGCGGCAGCGCTGGTAATAAATGGTCATCAACAACAGCACCAGAAATAATGGTAGCCTGTTCCTAGAATAGCAAAAAATACTGACCATGTTGCGCGGCACCGTTGTCGTGGCCCCGCAGATCTCGGACATGCCCGCGCAGTCGATTCCACCGCCAACTGAACGACATCCGACGCGGTACATGTACTGAAACACTTGTACGGATTGGGGGAATGGCTTTAAACGTTGGTCAACTTGATGTTCTGGATCCGACACGCGGCCATGGTGACGCTCATCCTGCTGGGCGCCATGAAGCAGACCAAGAAGTGGATCCCCAGACTCGACGATGGATCCTCGGGCTTTCGCTCGGGTGTGCCGCCGCTGCGACATGGCTGGACATCCTCGTGTGGGTCCTCCGATCCCGTTCCTCGTTGCGCTCGGTGCTCGAAGTTCTCGTCGTACAGTACTCACCGTGCTTTGCGCCGTCGGACGAGACGAGCTGAGCGTCGTCCAGGATGGCGCGTTCCATCTGCGCATATCCTTACTCTACGCCAACCTCTTCTCGGCGCAAATGTCGCTCATGCTGATCTACTCGACTTACCATGCGCCGCCGAGTCTGGTCCAACGGCTGCTGCTTCTGCTGCTGCCTGCATTGGATCTCGCGCTCAAGAACCCGCTCGTAGCGTTTGGGTCGCACCTGGAAGATTACATGCCGGAGGAGGTTGTCTTCGTCGTATCATACACTGTCTGCGCGCTGTGAACTCGTTCCTGATGATGGAACTCGGCGCTGGTGCGAGCAGCCGACACGAGGTTGTCCTTGCATTCCATGCACAAGCGCTTGGTCCAGGCCCAATACTTCGGTGGGTCGACAGTGCAGCCGGAACCACCGCTCGATAGCTCTGTGCATCCAAGGCGAAGTCTGGTAACTAGCCACGTTGAAGCTGCTGCAGACACCTGTCAAGCTCGACTTGTCTGTGCTCAATCGGATTCGTCTGCACTCCGGACAGCGGCGCAAAATCGCTGACGAGACTGCCGCATTACTGCGATCCCTAGCGCCTCACACAGGGTATCAGAGCGAGCGAGCGTCCTCGAAAACTTTATCCATAGCTGAGCTGAAGAGCAGATATTCGTCGGCCACAATGGCCGGTGGTGGCAGTAAAGGCAAGTGCCCGAATTCCATGACTTCGCCCTGATGTTGAAGTCGACCCCGCTGTGAAAACTAAAGCAAACCAATGCAACGGTGGTGATTCAAAGAGAAGTCCACAATCGGGTGGAATGCGAGGGATGCGTAAAAGATATCATTGAAGCTCGCACATCGGACCATTTAGTGGGTTGGAGCAGCCTTCCAGCAGCCCCAACAGTCTCAACCTTTCCCGATCTTAATAGGAAAGTAACAATACTCAAATAGAAGGCCACTTACACCCCCCCCACCTTTCCCGATCTTGAATAGTTCAGCAACTTTTCGGCGATATTTCAGCGCAAGCAGACGCCATGGTCATTTATCCATCTTGTTAATACTCTTTCCAACCGTCTACCAGCGACTATTGCATCTTCTGCTACCGTCGGTGAGATGACACATCGTGCAAACCATGACCTCCCACTCAAACTTGTACATGTACATTCTGCAAGACCTTGCACGCTACTGTTGTTTGTTGAGTGAAACCTTCTCAATCTTCCACTGACGATCCTACCAAGTAGCCCCCCCCCCGACCTCAGAGTTGTACAGCTCGAGTCTCGAAATCGAAGTCGTTGCAGCTCACAACATAAATGCACTAGGTCAGCCGTCACGGCGGAGGTTGTTTCACCCACTCGAATTTGAAGCTGATGTCAGCCCCCTTAGCATCGAAAACCAATAAATTAGTTGACTTAACACAAACTCAATTGTTGGACGAGGGATCGCTTACCATAGTGTTCCAGCATGAAGCTCACAGCGAAAAGAAGCCACGTTGCAATCTTGCCTTGGACGAGTCGGGCGTGTGTCTCCAGAACGAAAGCCACTTGATAGAGTGTGGATACCCCAAATCGAGTAGCGACAAACAGGTGGAGCCCTACCAAAATCCCCGTTTGGAGACCAACAAAGACCGCGATTACAGTAAAGCGCTGCGCCAGACCCTCCGGGTGGATCAAATCCTCCCCGCTCAGGTAGAAGGCGCGGTTGGGCATCTCCTGCATGATGATCATGTAGCCCATGTAGATCATGGGGGTGATACATTGGGCATACGCGATGAGACCGAGGTACTCGTTGTTGAAGAGGAGCTGCAGCGTCTGATTCACGGCCACGGTGTTCTGCTTCCGAGTTTCTTTCAGCACGTCAGTGATCAGGGGCTTCCCAAGCATCAGGAGTTGGCGTAGCTTGACCAGTTTGGTAGAGGCCGCAGCGAGCTCCGCCAATCTCCGCGACGAGGCCAAGTGTTGCGGAGCCAACGTTCGATGTGATCCAGTGGACTCCGGGGCCAAAGCGGACACCTTCCGTGACGATCCGCCGCCCATTTGAGCCGAAACTCGCCTCGACGACCCCGGTCCCATTTGAGTCGAGATTCTGCGTCCTGAGCCTCCATGCGTTGACGTTCTCCGTGAGAAATGTTCAACTTGAGCAGCAGATATTCGTCGTGAAATAGGCTCGATCAGGGTGTGTGCTGACGACCGTCTTGAAGGTGGCGCTGTCAGCGCTGCCACTTCGTTTGATGTCGCGTCGTTCTCGAAGTTGTCGGTGTCCGATTGATCGCCACCCTCTGTGTCGACTCGCTGGCTGAGTCGAGCCTTACTATCCACCCGGAACCCGAGAGAATTGCCGAGGCGGGTTCCAATCTGAAAACTAAAGCGTTGACCTGCTTCCGGGAGCATCGAGGCCGCAGCGCGTAGCCTCTGCATCAACCTGGAAGGTGGAGTTACTGCAACTGCGGAATGCTCGAAGCTAAGGTCCACACCGCTCACTGCAGTTGAGGAGTAGCGAGATTTGCGCTGTGCCATGGATCGAATTTCAGTTGGGCGTCGCTCGTTGTTGTACACACAGCGAGCGGCGAGAGCCTGAAGCAGAACTTTGTTGGCTTCGGATACTTTGTGCTCGGCGCAGGAGAGCAGACAAATCTGACGTAACTCGGCTGGGTCCAGTTGGCCGGGCATCTGCAGTAGCTGGAGTGTAGCCTGAAAAAAGTGATCCAAGCGAGTCTGGGGCCTTCTCCGGGGCCTTTGAGCCCAGCGTTTTGGCGCTTTGTTTCTGCTGTCGCTGCAGATTTTGTTGAACGGCGCGATTCGCTAGAGCCACTCGAGATCTCCGGTTCATGCCGTGTAGTGCCAGCATCATGTCCAGGGTGTTAAGTGTCACGGCGATCGCGACCATTTTCATTGAGTTCGTACTGCGCATGCAAAGTGCGGAGTAAAGCGAGTTGAAGACGTCGACGGAGAACACAATGACCTCTGGTAGTCGGTCTTCCAAGTGGGCTCCACACGCAGCCAGAGCGTTTTTCATGGCGATGTTCACGAGGGTGAGTAGAGCGATCAGATACGGCTGAACGCTCGACGGGACAAGGAGAAACAGAGCCTGGTACGCCGGGTATATCGTTGCAAGCGATCCTTGCGCGACGAGGAGCAGGAAGAAGCGGTTGACGCGGAATTCCGCATCTGGCATGTCCTGGAGGGCGTTTCCTCCTAGGACGATCCGCGCGGCTACCGTTGCAACGAGAACCAGCCCTGGCACCTGCACCACGTTCATGAATGGGACCGGGAAAACCCAATACTTTGCCACGACGAAGCCAATCATCGTTGTCACCCCTGCAACACCGAGCGCAATACACGAAATGGTTCTGAGAGTCAAATGAAGTTCTGCGAGCCACGCTTTCGCTTGCAACAGCCCGCTGAGAACCGCGAACCCGAGGATTAAAACGTGCCGCATCCAAAACACGTAGTTAGCGTCGGGACCTTCAGCCACAGGACGTAAGGGCATGTACCCAGCTAGAACCACCAACACCAAAGCAGGCAGAGGCTTCAAGACGCACACTGCAGCCACGCGGATCGGCGACACCCGTTGGCCATACTCTTCCAGTGCCAGCATTCGCTCGACCGAGTACTGCCCACAGTGGCTGACTTGAAGCCGCTCCCACAAAGTGTAGAGCGGACCCAGTGAACTCCCGAAAGCTTTCATAGTCCCAGCAACGATTCGACTTGGTTGGCGTTCATTCTGTGGGCGTTGCGGTGGCACTGGGACCGGAGCTACTGATATCGGCAGCGGAGCCACCACTATGGCCCGTTTCTTGGACATGCCGACTCTGCAGTGAGGGTGGGGCCGCTGACATCTTGACTGATAAATTGCCGCCTTGAATAGCTGCTATTCCTGCACCGGTGGTGTCATCATCGCGCTAAGTTTGACTCTTGATTTCAATCAATCATCCACCACTCCCGATTTGTCCTAACGAAATGAAAGAAAAAAAATACGATAGGTTAGTCACATTCGATGCAGTAAAAGTTGAGAATGCATTGGGATCGTAACTTACCGCACGGCGAAGATGACGAGGAACCTTCCCTGGATCTCCAACACGAAGGCAACAGCGCCAGAGTTCCTATCACCGCCATTCAGCATGTTTTCGTCTCCAAAGTACCGATACTATGTAGGATAGTCCGTAGACGTGGCTTTTGGCAAGGCCTGCAGCAAGTGTAGAAGAGGTAGATCACCGGAATAATCGTCTGTGTGTGCGTCATGAGTCTGACAGAATTTGGAGGACCGCTCGAGTATTCCGGGACCCCCCCCCCCGACAAACCATCACAATTCGGTGGATCGACACTTTTGGTAATACTTATCCCTCAGCAGAATATTGGTCGAAGCTGTTGGCTTCCATGAATCGTAGAGCGGAGCAAGCGAGTATACGAACACCCGAAGCTCCGATTTAGCCGCACCTTACCTTGCGTATTCCTACCGGTACCACCAAAAAATTCTGTGACTGCTTCCTGGGCTTGTATTGTGTTGAATACCCGTCCTCGACATTGGCACCACTTGATCGTCAGCGGTTCGCGAGCAGGTTTGTCCTGGTGCATTCTCCTGATAGGATACTAATGTGGTGAACACCCCCAAACTACCGAGAATAGTCGATTTGGGTAGCAGCGAGCCCAGGAGATAGTGTCCGCTGGGCTCTGATGAAAGTTCATCCAGTGGCGTCATGGCCAGATTTGTGTAGCCAGCTGAAGCGGAAACTAAAGTCCACACCTACAAGTACAACATCAATGTTAGACCGGGTTGGACGTATTACTTTTTAAGCACTCGTCCAATATCGCTTACCATAGTGCACAAGCGTCGACTGCACTGCAAAAATCAGCCACATGAGCAAGCGGCACTGCGAGAGTGCGAACCGTGACTCGAGCACAAATGCCACTTGGTGGATCGTCGAAATGCCAAACCGCTTCCCCACAGCCACTTGCAATGCCACCAACAGCACAAACTGCAGCGCGGCTAGAATCGCAATGATCCTCATTCGTTCATTGAATTCGGTTTTCACGCCAAAGTAGCGGTAGTGGGTCGGGTAGTAAACGTGGTTGGGCAAAGCCTGCAGCGCGGGCATGTACAGCAGATAGATGAGCGGGATGACGCACTGCGTGTACGCGATGAGCCCGAGATATTCGTTTGTGAAGAGCAGCTGGAGCGTCTGCTTGACGGCTCGAGAGTTTCGCTTCCGAGTCTCCTGCACGTTCATGTCGACGGAGCTGTTGAGAGACCGCAACTTTCCAGACGTAGCAGGAGCTGATGGAACAACGGTAGATGAAGAAATGGACAGGGACTGTCGACTTAATCCATCGCTCTCGGATTCATCCGAGTCGGTGCTTTTGCTAGAATTGCCATCACGCTCCGGTCGAGGCTCTGAAGTAGTTTTTCCGCTGTCGACAACACGCAAACTCAACCATTTAGCCGTTTGGACTGCCAAGAAAACTCCACGCAACCTTGGGGCGTTCTTTGATCGAGGAGACGGAATTGAGAGACGAGAGTTGCTAGGACAACGCCCTTCCATCGCTGCGGAGGAATATTTTTCCTTTATCTCGGCCACTGAGATCGTCCCCGTGCCTCGACGGCTGTTGTTGTACACACACCGAGCTGCGAGCAAGCTCAGTAGATCCACGCTGTCGCTCCTGAGCTTCTGCGGCATCCCTGAGAGTAATCGAAGAGTTCGCAACTCGGTCAAATTGAGTTGATCTGGAGCTTGGAGCAGTCTGAGCGTCGTATTGACCAACGTGGTGAGTAAAGCGGGGCTTCCATCGGCACTGAAAACGGCGTCTAACACCGACCGCCTCCTGCGCTGTTGCCTTTCCATCAATTGAAATGCTCGACAAGAGCGGGCAACCCGAGACCGGCGGTTCATCCCGTGCAGCGACAGCAGCATGACCGACGTGTTCAGTCCCAGCGCCAGTCCGACCATCTTCATCGAATTGGCGCTGTGCATACAGAGCACCGAATAAATGGCGCTGAAGACGTCGACGCTGAAGGTGATGACTTCTGGTAAATTATCCTCCAAGTGAGATCCCAGCGTTGTCTGGAGGGTTTTCAACGCGAGATTGAGTCCCGGCAGCAGCGCGATCATTGCTAACTGCATCCACGAGTCCAATGTGAGGAACACAGCTTGGTACGATGGATAGATGGCCAGCAGTGAGGCGTGCACACTAGTTAATAGCAAAAATTGACGGCCTAGGAAACCCCCATCCTGGACTCCGTCTAACGGACGAGGCCCCAGTACTAATCGACTCGCGATCGCCCAGATCGCAAACATTAGCGGGGCTCCTGCCACCACGAGGAATGGAATGGGGAACACCCAGAGGTCAGCAATAGCGATACACGTAGCTGAGTATACTAGCGCACTGCCGACCGCCACCAGCGAAACCTGTTTCAGTGTCAGTGGAATGCCTGGAATCCACGACTTTGCCTGAACCATAGCGCAAAGCACCAAAAGGGTCCCCATTAGAGTGTGGCGGATCCAGAAAACGCAGTTCGCGAGTGGACCCTTTTCCACTGGTTGCAACGGCATACACTCAGTCAGGACGACAACGACCAAAGGGCCGACGGGGAAGAGCACACAGACAGTTAAAACCCTTGCGATGGAGACGCGTTGACAGTATTCGTCCAGTGCAAGCGCGCGTTCGACCGAGTACTGCCCACAGTGACTCACTTGTAGTCGCTCCCAAAGCTCGTACAGAGGCGAAAACGAGTGTCCAAAGAAGGCCATCGTTCCTGTGAGGTGACTGGGCTGTCGTTCAATGACCAGAGGTGTGGAATTACTGAATGGTACATGCTTCTGGGCTGAAGCCGACATGCTGCTTGGTTGAGGAGACGAAACAGCACCAAGCGACTTGGTCTTTTCAGGACTTCCTTCGATGGTACCTGGGGGCTTGGGGGTCACAAGGGAGAACTCGCGAAAATTCTTCAGCGAGGTGCTTTTAACGAGTCGATTACCGGACGACCGTCGTGATTGCTGCGCGTTTTGTAGCCCATAACTTCCTCGGCGAGGCGAGTTCCTGGAGTCTGTTCTGGACGTATCGAAGATTTTTGTGGGCGCATCGCGAAGAGAATCGCCCTCCTGTCGTAGAAGTGCGAGACTGTCGAGCGTTGTCAGAGAGTCGAGACCTCGAATTACGGGCGAAACGCTGTTTGCTCGACGACGAGGGTCTGACCGAGTCGGCGAAGTCTTCTCGCCTCCACTTGCATTTGCGGGCAGGACGTTGCCAGAACGCAGAGGTAAACTTCGAGTAGCTTCTACTTGGGGAGCCACAGCCACACTCCGCAAACTTTTCCTGCTTCCAATCACAGCGGAGGAGCACGGAAAGAGCATCCTGGTCGCCTGGCATGGAGATTCCGAGCGCCAAGACCAGCACTGGATTGCAGGAGACTTAGTCAGTCAGCTTGGCTCGAAATAGGAGCTTATCAGTTCGGATCACGGACGGAGAGTTGTCGTTTCAACGGAGGATTTTTATGAACTCATAGTATCATACTGGGATCACACACGCCAGGCTGGGAGAAAGTTATTAATGTGAGTGCGGGGGGTTAAGGGTCCATCCTAAGATTTCCATCCCATTTCAGACGATTGGGACTGATTCGACAGCACCCGGTGAATATCAATGCGATCTATGGCTCCTCGATAACTACATGTACGAAGCGCGTCTGGGATATTCTTCTAGCCGATATATTTTTGTGAACTAAGCACGAATTATCGAGGTGAGTAAACGACGTTGATCAATTATGCATATTTTTGTGGGGATACCGCCAAGGTCTGGCCTCATATGAAGCCCTTCCTATCAGCTTGCACGCTTCTGTCTGTGCTTATCAGGCATAGTTTCTGTCGCCTGAGGTGGTTAGTACTTCTACAACTATACGAAGTAAGCTTCCTCGTGGTAAGACGCTCAATCGTTCCGAAAACCCGGAGCCCAGTATTTCATCTACAGCGGCTACAGAAAGTCACCGCCCATGGTTATTTTGTGATTGCTCGACAACTAGGAACCATTTCAAGAAGCCAAGCACACCGTTGTGTTGCTGAAGCGAACCCCGAGACGAAAATCTAAACCAATCAGCGACTAACCTACTACGATTCCGCCAATCAGCATTATTATAATTTCCCATGCAAATAAAGTCCCCGCCCACTCTCCCCATCCTATGATTATACTAGAATTTGTATGGTATAAACATATGTTGACCACTGTTGCACCAACACTTCACAGGCAACGCACCAACACGAGCTCCCAAACCTTCGATCATTCTCCTTTTCACCTCCAAACCATGAGGGACTTGCGGCTTCACTTCAAGTCAAGCCGCAAGTCCCTCGTGGTTTAGGCATCTACATGAATAGCCGCCAACGGTGTCGGCGCCATGCACATCTCGGTTGATAGGCAGGATACTACCGGACCTATTGCACCAAGAGACAAGATTTTTCTAGGTCTGCCTTCGGGGACGCATTTCGTCCAAGATAATGCACCTGCCGTCGCGCAAATGCGCCAAAGAAGTTCTTGAAGACGCTGCAGCGGAAGGGCTTGATACACCCACCGTGATGTCCATGCCGGCTCGCCTCGACGCTGTGATCGCCAGTATGGACGGACACACCAAGTATTAGCGGTCAAAGTGACTTGCTTTTAGTATAGAACATCAGGTGGGCGGTGATTTTTTATCACCCTCTTTTGAAACTCGTTTTGGTTTTTTGATAATATCTAATAGATTCGCGAATACTGCATTCCATGCGTTGTACATCTTATAGCAGCTGTCTGTAGGTACATAACGATCCAACTCCGAGCTAAAACAAAGGAAAATTGAGCTCACGACCACCGTTTGAACTCAGGTCACTAGGGGTGGGCGGTGACTTTCTGGAGCCGCTGTACCATCCATGTACAGTAAGTATACGCAGCAGCTCATTAAGATATGAGACCGCGTCAAACGAAAGTATGCTTCCGAACCTAAGTACGAATCGCGATTTAAGCACACCATTGAAAAGAGGAGCATCTCTTCTTTCTTCTGGTGCCTTCAGATCTAGGAGAAGTTGAGAACTCACGAAGCACCGACCGTCCCAAAAAAGTATTGCTCTCAAAAACCAACTTTTTCAAAACAATATTCTGGCTTGCCCTAGATTAGTTTTTAATTCTGAATCGATTGAGCCTATTCCCGTACGCGGATTCGGTCTCCTTCCTGTTCAAATTTTAATGTTTATGTCGCGATCTCAAAATTCCAGGTGTATATTTTTGACCGGAATTTCAAAATTTAGAAAAATCCCCGAAGCATCATTCGGAAATACTGCTGCGCTCCGCTTCTTTTTCTTAGTGCACATTGGAACGGTTGGCATCATGAAGTGCACTAAATCTGCTTGTTTGCCGAGAAGACAGTGGCCATCACACGCGTCGGATCAGATGTAAGCCGTGACTCTCGCTCGAAGGTCATCGTCTAACAAACAAATACTTTCGTCCGAACTTGAATCTTCGCTTGATGCGCAGTGGTTCTGCTCGGCAACCTCGACGGAGGACATGTCGGCCTCGTCCTCGGACAGTCGATCCCAAGCGCTGTCATCAGGTGTATCTTGCGGGGAGCGTAGCAGTCGTCTGGTCACGGTGCTGCAGTTGCTGTTGGCTGGCGCTGGAATTGATTCTCCTTGCTTACTGTGAGTTGTCTCCGAAGATGAAGCTAGAACCACGCTGTCGGTGGATGGCTGCTCAACTGCTGGGTCGGACGCAGAGGCTGCGAGCGGGTACTACGCAGAGGCTGCGATGGCGGCGTCTGCGCGGGGCGGGTTACCATGAGGGTCTATGGTGTCCGTGCGGCTCTCGATGGGGGCTGCGGTGCTCATGATCCTTCAGGGGCGAAACAATGCTGGTCGATACACCTGCTCTAAATTTAGACTTTGCGAAAAACGCCCCCAGGGAGAAAACACAATTAAGTACGATTTTAGCTGGCCAATCTTTGAAGGCGTTTTTCTCGGAAAAACCAAATGGTGGCGTAGCGTCTTTTTGTTTGACGCGGTCTCATATGAGAACAATCGAAACTTTCGGAATTCACTCGCTTGTTGTAGCACACAAATGGCGGACAACTGCGACTGCTACAAACTCTTTCGAGTTACCACGACTAAGTTGCATCAACAAAGAATCTACCTAGTTCCCCACGGAAGGCGAGTGCAACCACTCAAATCGAAAACTAAAGTCAACGCCTGTACAACGGTCAGATAACAAGTTAGCCAGCAGCCCCGCAGTGCCTTACAACGAAGAACTTACCGTAATGCACGAGCGTCGACTGCACCGCAAAGACCAGCCACATCAAGAGCCTGCCTTGGAGCAGCGTGAAATGCGTTTCCAGCACGAATGCCACCTGGTAAATTGTCGAGACGCCAAAGCGCTTCACCACAGCCACTTGCAGCACCACGAGAACCACCAGCTGAAGCCCAGCCAAACTCCCAATGACCGTCATGCGTTCGTCGAATTCCGTTTTCAAGCCAAAGTAGCGGTAGTGGGTCGGGTAGTAAACGTGGTTGGGCAAAGCCTGCAGCACGGGCATGTACAGCAGATAGATGAGCGGGATGATGCACTGCGTGTACGCGATGAGTCCGAGATATTCGTTGTTGAACAGCAGCTGGAGCGTCTGCTTGACAGCTCGAGTGTTCTGCTTCCGAGTCTCTTGCACGACGGTGCTGATGACCGGGTTACTCTTGGACACGAGGGCGATCAGTTTATCGGAGGTGTCTTGCCAAAGCGCAGGAACTGGGGGCCGGGATGATCGTGGAGGAAATGCTGTCGGCTGGACAATCGACTGCGACGTTGCGCGGGCGAGTTGGGAGACACGTGGGGCAAAAAGTGTCGGGGTCTGGGTCTCGGATGAATCCGAAGACGGTCGTCGTGAGAATTTGTCCGCGTCCGAGTCTTCCGACTCGGTGCTTCTGCTGTGCGTGTCGCGGTTGTTTAGGACTCCGATTTCGCTGCTGTTTGTACGTGAGCTGACGCGCGAGTTGAGCCACCTACTGGCCGGAACGACGAGAGCTGCACCACGCAATCGCTTTGCCAGCATCGATTTCGGCGGAGACGGCGATTGGAAATGCGAGACACTGAGCAAACGGCCTTCCATAGCGGTGGACGAGAAGCGCGACTTGATGGCGGAGACGGAAGTCGTCACGGTGGTTCGACGGCTGTTGTTGTAAACGCTTCGAGTCGCTAACGAGTTCAGCAAAGCCGCATTGGACTTGGAGAGTTGCTGAGGCACACCTGACAGCAATCGAATCGTGGTGAGCTCGTGGGAGTCGAGCTGGCCGGGTGCCTGTAGCATTCTGAGCGTGGTCGCCACCAGCGTACTCAGCAACGCAGGGTTGCAACCCCCGGTGATGACAGAATCTAGCACGGATTGAGTCCTGCGAAGGTTTTGCTGCTGTCTCTCCATGAGTTGAAACGATCGACACGCCCTCGCAACCCGAGACCGGCGATTCATACCATGCAGCGACAGCGTCATGACCAGAACGTTGAGAAGCAGAGTCACTGCCACCATTTTGGTCGAGTTGGCGCTGTGCATGCAAAGCACCGAGTAAATGGCGTTGAAGACGTCGACGCTGAAGATGATCACTTCGGGCAAACTGTCCTCGAGATGTGATCCCAAGGCCGTCTGTAAGTTCTTGAGAAAGAGGTTAATTGCTGGGAGTAGCGCGATCATCCCCAGCTCCCAAATGCCATCCACTTCGAGAAACAGAGCTTGATATGCGGGGTAAATGCCTAGCAGCGAGGCGTGCACTGCGGGTAGTAGCAAAACTCGGCGTCCTCGGAACTGGCCATCTTGGACGCCTTCCAGATGACGAGGCCCCAGCACGATGCGACTAGCAGTCGCCCACAAACTAAACATCAACGGGGCCCCAGCGACTACTAAAAACGGGATCGGGAACACCCACAAGTCTGCGATAAGCACGTTGATCGCCGTGTACACAACCGAAGCCCCAATTGCCACTACCAACACTTGCTTGATTGACAAGGCCATGTCTGGAATCCAAACCTTGGCTTGAACCATCGCACAAAACACCAGAATCGTCCCCATGATCGTGTGTCGAATCCAGAAAACGTAATTCGCCAGCGCTCCCTTCTCCACGGGTTGTAGCGGCATGCACTCCGTCAGAATCACCACCAGTAGCGGTCCAAGTGGGAAGAACAAGCAAACCGCCACAACTCGTACCATCGACACTCGCTGACAGTACTCGTCAAGCGCCAACATCCGCTCAACCGAGTACTGTCCGCAATGACTCACTTGCAAACGCTCCCAAAGATCATAAAGAGGAGGCAGCGAATACCCAAAGCAACTCGTTCCTGCAACAGCGTGACTCCGCTGTCATTCAGCTGCACTCGGAGCAATGATAAACGCCTCGCGTTTTCCTGTCGACGGTCTCTGGTTGGGACTGTGGGCTGGTTGAACGGAATCCGTTGGTGTTTTCTTTTCCGGTGAGCCTTCGACGGCACCTGGGGGCTTGGGAACGACCGCCGTCATCTCTCGAAGATTCTTCAGTAAACTGCTTTGACGCAGCAGTTTTCCATGGGGATCGGACTGCCGTGGCTTCTCGTAGCTTCGTCGACGAGGCAAAACCTTCGAGCCTGCTCTGGGAGAGCCCTGGGGACTTGGCACTTCATTCTGCGATCGGTCACTAACGTTAGTCCGACTCAAGATGTCGATGCTGTCGAGTGTTCGCAAATGGTCCGTCGACAGCTCTCGAATCGCCTGCGAGAAGCTGCTGCTGCGTCGAAGCGATTTCCGTGAACCCGGTCGAGCTGGAACTGCGGTCGTGGTCAAAAGCGTATCGCTGGGAGTTGTGGTGGTGCTTATCGAAGGCAACGTGCGACCGTGGACGTTGTGCAACACGCTACTCCCTCGTTTGGGCGTGACTCCGAAATGCGGTGCTACCGCCACCCCTCGAATACTGTTTCTACTCGCGCCACCGCGTAGTGGAGTGGAGCGAGTGCTGGGAGACTGCAAGGGTACGACGACATCTTGGTCGTCGTCCATTGCTCGCAAAAACACAAAGTCACTGTCTGCTTATTCATTCGCCAGAGCTGCCTCAGAATAGGCAGACGGAGATTTAGCGTTTCGACTTCCTCCATGTTATCAAGAAGGATAAGTGCCTGTGTTGTGCATGCGGTTACTATGAGAGTGACTTCCTCGAAACTTTTCAGTTCTGGTCTTCACGAATAAAACCGACAGTGTCCTCATGCGAGAAACCAACATACAGCAAACGTCAAAATATACAGATAGACCAAGCGATCACACTCAGCTTTACCCCTTCAAAATGCACCAACATTTTTGCATTTAGCCATTAATCTAGCGACTGATCAATGAATCCAGGAAAATCGGAAGGAGAAATCGGCACCTGGGCGGTAAAAGGCAATGCATTAGACTTCTTCATGTCTGCATCAGCGAAACAAAAGTCATAGCATTCCCTACCGTAGTGCAGAAGCGTCGACTGAACGGCAAAAATGAACGAGACGAGCAGTCTACCGGCCACAAGCGTGAAATGCGTTTCCAGCACGAACGCGATCTGATAAATTGTAGAGACAGCAAAACGTGTCGCGACGAAGATGTGCAGAACAATGAGCACAGCGAGCTGCAGAAATGCCAGAATGGTGATTACAGTCATGCGATCGAGGAACTGGTCCGCGTTCTCCATCAAGACGAAGTGGCTCGGGTAGTACACCTCGTTCGGAAGCGCTTGCAGGATGGGCATGTACAGCACGTAGAGCATGGGGATGATGAACAGCGTGTACGCTGTCAGACCAAGGTATTCGCTGTTAAACAACAACTGCAGGGCTTGTTTCACCGCTCTCGTGTTTTGCTTCCGCGTCTCAAGTAGCACATCGCTGATCACAGGACTCCCGGGCATGACCAGTGTACGTAACTTAGAAGAGGTGTCTATATCCATTGCAATAGGAGGCGGCTTCTTTGGAGACGCCGTTCGTTCCGAAATCCGATGGGAAGACGTCTTCATGAGTTTAGCTAAACGAAGTACAGAGGACAAGCGAGGAAAACTATCCGTCCCTGCGTCAGCGTCACTTTCCTTGCTGGTTTTGTCGCGACTGGCACTGCGAAAACTGGGGAAACCAGTCAACCCGCTCTCGATTCCACTGCCAAGTTTTCGTCCAGCTTGTGGAAGAGCTCGTAGCGCTGCTCGAAGCCGCTGAGTCAGTCGCGACTGTCTTGGCGTTGGAGCTGTAAAGTGAGAAGGACTCAGAGCTCGCCCTTCAATAGCTGCCGAGGCATACCGCGACTTCATTTGACTCATCGAAATGGTCTCGGAAATCTTTAGGTCGTTGTGGTAGACACAGCGAGCCGCCAGCGACTGCAGTAGAGCAGTGTTGGCGCTCGACAGTTTGTGCTGTTTACCCGAAAGCAGTCGAATCTGACGCAACTCGGTAGGATCTAGTTGTCCGGGTGTCCGCAACATTTTGAGCGTCGTAAGCACCAGCGTGCTTAGCAACTCTGGACTGCCGCCAGCTGAAGACGACGTGAGAAAGGATGGAGTTCTCTGAGCCTGTCGTTGTAGGAGCTGCATTAGATGATAGGAACGCGATTCTCTTGCGGCTCGTGAGCGCCGATTCATCCCGTGGAGCGAAAGCACCATCACTAAGACGTTGATAGCCACTGTGGCTGCCACCATTTTCAGCGAATTCGTCCCTCGCATGCAGATCACCGAGTAGAGGGCGCTGAAGCCGTCGACAGTGAAGACGACCATCTCCGGGAGGTTGTCTTCGAGGTGGGAACCGCAAGCAACTAACGTGTTTTTCAGCACCACGTTGATCACTGGCAGCAGGGAGACGACCAGCAACTCCACGAATCGATTCACCGCCGCGAAGATAATTTGATACGCTGGATAAATCCCCAAGAGGGAGCTCTGAACGGCGGTGATCTGTAGAAATCTCAGTACGCGGAAGTTCGCGTCTTGAACGGCTTGGACCGGGTTCGGTCCGAGCACCACACGAGCCATCATCGCCCAGCTGAGCCAAAACACCGGCGAGCCGAGGACAGCAAGAAACGGAACGGGGAAGACCCAAAACTCTGCGGTGAGCAGCTCCAGGCCTGCAGTTGCGACTGCCGTTCCTGATGCAATCGCCAGAGCTTGTTTCGTGGTTAACGGGAGCTCAGGAATCCACGACTTGGCCTGTCCTTCCACGCACAGCGCGGTGAGCCAGAGCGTGAGTGCGTGTCGAGTCCAGAACGCGTAGTTGGCACTCGCCCCCGCTTCGATGGGCTTTAACGGTACCAACTCCATGAGTACAATGAGCAGGAGGGGGATCAACGGCATGAGCACACACATGACTAGCACCCGCCGGAAGGAGGTTCGTTGGCAGTATTCGCCCAGCGCCAACATCCTCTCGACGGAGTATTGTCCGCAGTGACTCACTTGCTGTCGCTCCCACAGATCGTAGAGCGGAGCCAGGGAACACCCAAACATGCTGAAAGTTTTCGCGAGTTCACTCGGTTGTCGAGGGGTCAGTGGAGTTCCCAGTGCTGCGTCACTCTCTTCGTCGACACTTTGCAGCGTCCGAGGCCAGAACTCGCCACTGAGGTCCAGAGAGGATAAGCAGCGACGACTGCAGTCTCCGGAGTGGCTCGAAGCGAATTAATGTGCTGCCGACTCGCACGTGCGTCCGAAAGTCGAGGAGATACCGCGACAACGCGAATGTTTTTGAAGACGCTACTGCGTCGAGGTGCATTGAGGTCCTTTTCAGGTGGGTGCTGTGGGGCGACGACATTGCTCCGAGTGCTTCCATTGACGACAAACCACCGGGAAATTGCAAAGCGGACGAAGCAACCAGCCTGTACCAACCCCGAGAATAGCTGACTAATGTTGGCATTCATGAATGTTAATTTGAGGCGTCACATCTCGACTAATCGGTAGACGTCACGTCAAGTGACGTCCAGCATTTGTTTGCGTACACGGAGAACTGTAGTATATTTTGCTTGGGGATACATGTATAAGATCTCGTGGTGAGGAGCTACAGGGCGCGCAATAAATCACTTGGGAGGACGAGAAGACGCAGCTCAGCACTTGACCGCTGTCTCGTCGTCTCCTCTCTGGGCCTCGGCGTCTTCCTGGCGACTGGCCGCCAGCAGCGCCGGGTGGTCGAGCACGTCCTTCATGGTCTGCAGCCGCCGGGTCGGGTCGAACTGCAGCATCTGGTCCAGCAGGTCCATCGTGGCGGCCGAGAGCTGCGCGTCCATCCGCCAGGACCGCAGCACGCCGCGGCAGCCCACGGCCCGCACCGTGCGGAACTCGGGGCTGGTGGGCGCCGCGAACTCGAGCAGCGGCGCGCCCGTGAGCAGCATAAAGAGCAGGATGCCGAGCGACCAGACGTCGGCGGCCACGGGGTCGTAGCTGCTCTGGACCACGACCTCGGGCGCCACGTACGGCGCCTTGCCCACGCAGCCGCCGGCCGGCCGGTCGGCGCGCGTGCTGAGCCCGAAGTCGCCGAGCTTGTAGACGCCGTCGCGCGTGACGAAGACGTTCTCGAGCGACACGTCGCGGTGCGCGATGTTGCACGCCTCGTGCAGGAAGCGCAGGCCCCGGGCCAGGTGCAGCACGATGCGCAGCGCTTGGCGCTGCTCCAGGCGGCTCTCGGGCTGCGTGGCGCCCAGGTCGGCCAGCAGGTCGCCGCGCGCGCAGTGCTCCATGACCAGGAACACGTGCGCGCGCTGCACGAACGTGTCGAAGACCTGCACGACGTCCGGGTGGCGCCGAGCCACGCTGCGCAGCTGGCGCGCGGCCTGCCACTCCTTCCAGGGGCCCTGCAGGCGGCCGGAGGCGTCGCGTCCCAGCTGGCCGGCGCACTTGACCACCACGGGACGCGCGTCCGCAGAGGAGGACGGAGAGGAGGAAGCGCTGCGGGAGACGTGACCCAGGTAGATCTGTGGCGCCAGGCGCGAGCTGACTTTGATGTGGCGGTGCGCGGCGGGGCGAGCCGCGCTGCTGCTGCTGCTTCTATTGCCGTCGTTGCGGCTGCTGGCGTTGCGTGCGTATATGAGCGTGGCCGTCATGGAGGGAGGGAGGATCGGGGCGGAAGTGCCGACTGTCGGGTATGGGCGGAAATGGCAAAGTGCGGCGAGGCATGAAGTACGGACGGCAACTTGGTGGAGCTAGCAACGTAGACGGGGCACTTCTGCCGCGTCGCATGCTGTCATGCGCTGCAGCGAATCGTCGGTCGCCACGTCGCCTGCATGGCGATGCATAGCCGTGCGCTACGAGCACCTTGACGACGCAGTGCCGTGCTGAACTTCCCAATCTGCGGCCGAGCCCGCAGACCAGAGTCCGGACAGAGACGAAGACCTCCGAGAGCCAGTAAAACTGGCCCCCTTGCCTTGGGTGGGAAGTCCCTCATACTGAGGCCAAGGTAAAAAGGGGGGGGCCTTCTCTCCACTGCGTGCGCCGCGGGGGCAGCGCAGTGGGCAACCCGAGAGGTGAAGCCTACCGTAAAGTTACGACCCGAGGGGAGGGGGCGTCGGCCGCCGGAGCGTGTCGACCCCCTGAACCATTGCGAATTAATTCCTGCTCTTCTTCGTCCAAGTCCAAGACGCCACCCCGTTCGCTGCGCCCAAGCCCAGTTCCATGGTAGTGAACTCCTCCGAGACCGTGATGCCCCGTTGAGATCCAGTACCGGACCGTATTTGTAGGAGCAAGCACGTCCAGACACCTCTCCGTCCAGTGATGACAAGGTTCCTCAAGCGCACGTTTTCTTCAAGACCGTCAAGGAGAGCAAGAATTTCCGTCCCATAAGGAGATGTCAGGATCAGTGTCAAGGCGCAAGCTAGATGGCGTAAACGCTCCGGTTGAGATCCGGTCGCCCGTGCCCGCCCAATGTCCCCTGTCCCCGTGCGATGCAGTGCCCCAACCAATGAGCTACCATCCGGATCGACCGTGCACGTATAACTAACCCCGGACTTGGTCAACGAGTCCACGGGACCTCTTTGGAGTGCCCCCCCGTGACGTCTGAAGTCCCAAGCCAGCAGAATGAGACAGCGAGGAGGATGCAAGCGAAGTCATGGTAGATGACAAGAATCTCTCAGCTTTCAAGCAACTAAGTTATTTGCTCGAGTAGGTAACTAGTTAAATTGAACCAGCTGACTCTCTCTCTCTCGCAGTGCCGTGCTGAGGGTTGGCTGTATGCTCTCCGAGTCGGAGGCAATTAGGCACGGAGCCTCCGTGTATGTGCTGGATGATCGCTTCCCACCACTTCACGCTTCAAACGAGAGCTGCAGCCTACAGCGCCGCTCCCGATCTTGCCACGCAGCTGCTGCGTCCTCGCTGCTCGAATCTCGCAACGACAGGCTCGACCCAAGGACGAACCAGTTGCTCGACCAGCCGTTGCAGGCGCAGTGACTGTGGCAGCGCGGCGGCTTTCATTGGCAGCAGCAGCCGTCGAGCGTCCCGGCAGACAGCAACCCGTCCCTCGGATGACTCATGACGCGCCGCGACGCGTGTGCTTGGTGCAACTTCAACTTGAACGCCGCATTTTCGGCTGTTCTCCGACGCCACCCTGGTGCCAGCCCACGCTGACGACCAGCGCATCGACTGCGCTACAACATGTACGTGTATCGATATACCGCCTCGAGGCCGCGCAGGTCCTTCGCATCGTCATCGTCGCAGCCGAGCTGCCGCGAATCTCACGATTCCGGTGCGAAGTCCGGCTATCCACGCTGGGCATTAGACCCCTAAACCAGTTATCCATAACTAACATGTAAATCAAAGATTAGTCTATTTCTTAAATTTGGTATCAAATTAAGTAGAAAACTTAGTGGATGATTTGTTACCTATCTAATAATCAAAAATTGAGCCGCTGACTTGAGCATCGAGATATTGATATTACATGTAGATGAAGTCTTGTTTTTGGTTAGGGTTGGGGTGACGTCCTCCCCCGGAACGCGTGGCCAGCATGATGCTAGCTACGCGCTTCCGGCAGGTGCTCTCGGGCATCTGCAAGTCCTTTGCGAGTCTCCGCATCAGTCCAGCCCCAGCATCAGTCAGCCCCACTCCTCCTCCTCTCCGACCTAACCAGACTAACCGCCTCAGAATCGGCACGTTTAACGTCCAATCATTAGGTTCTCATCGCAAGCAGCACTACAATCTCCCCCAAGACCTCCAGCGTTACCGGATAGACATCCTCGGCCTCCAAGAGACCAAGCTCCCGACCCTCGGACACCAACAGATCGGGACTCACACACTCCTGACACTCCCAGCGAGCCAAGAGCGACACGGCGTGGGTTTTGCAGTCTCTCCCCGTATTCGCCCATACCTTCACCGGTACTGGGCCCACGACGACCGCATCGGAGTTCTTCAGCTGTACTTGCCGAACACAGGACGTGTCAACGTCGTGACGGCATACTCACCACATAGCGGGCGACCCCTGACTGACATTGACAGCTTGTACGATAGCCTACGGTCACTTCTCGACCAGTTCGCGCGTCGTGATATCACCATCATAACGGGAGATTTTAACGCCAAGCTCGGGCGCCGATCACCTGGGGAGCCGTTCATGGGCCATCACGCACGCGGCATCCGCAATCGCAATGGCCATGCACTCGCTAACTTTTGTCTGACTTACCATCTCTTTGCAACTAACACAGGTTTTCGTAAGCGAGCAACCCACAAGACGACCTGGTGCCAACGCCGCACTGACTACCACGTCTTCAACCAGATCGACTACATCCTCTGCCAGCAAAACTGCCGACGCTTTTGTATGGATGCCCAGTCGTGGGGTGGAACCACAACGGCTTCGGACCACAAGTTAGTGACAGCGGACTTTGTTCTCACACAAGCACGTAGACTTCGATTCCCGCGACGCCCAGAAGCAGCTCAGAGTCTTCATATTGCACGAGACCGACTCACCTACGACGACGCGATCCAAGACAAGTACACCACAGCGCTCAAAGCCGCCATCCGCCCCACGAACGAAACCCCGGTCGCACAGCAATGGAACAGCCTCATGGACCTCATCCACGACACAGCAGAAGCCACCATCGGCGTCAACACAGCACCAACTAGGTCGAAACGGTATGATGACCCTGTCCTCGCCGCTCTCTCCGAGCGGCAACGTGCGCTGCAGATCCGTATCTATCACGACCGCCAAGCATCCACGTGGACACTTCGACAAGAACGGAACGCCATCATGCATCAAATCCAGCTCCGGTGCCGAGACCTGGCAAACAGAGCTCTTGACGAGCAGATCAAGCTCATCGAGAGCCTCAGCCCCACAGCCCAAATGTTCAAAGCCGTCCGCGCGATAAACCACACTCGAGTGCAACCCCTGCTACTCCACGACGCAACAGGTAAGTATATATTGCACGAACTCACAGCTAACAACCTAGTGCGCTCTCACTTCCAGGAACAGTTGTCTACCCCGACGAGACTCCCTATCCACCCTGACCTTGAGGCACGTGGCCTCGACAGCCCCATAACGGCCACCAAGTTTACCACTGCGCTCCGCCGACTCAACAATAGACGCGCGTCCGGTCCTGACGGCATCCCCGGCAAGCTTCTCAAGTATGGTGCGGAAGCTCTCGCTCCTCACCTGGCCGATCTCGTCAACAAAAGCTTCGAGCGGGGACAACCACTCAACCTAGGCGAAGGTACCTTACTGGGCCTCCCCAAGCCCAACAAGCCGCGCGGCGAGTGCTCCAGCCTCCGCCCCATCGTTCTGCTCAACAGCATACGCAAAGCTGTTTCTATCCTAGTCCTGAACAGGATTTCGCCAGCAGTGGAGCGGTTTCTCTCGCCGCACCAGTGCGGCTTCCGCAAGTACCGCAGCACCGCTGATGCCGTCTGGACGCACCGGTGGCTCTGCGCACGCGTTCAACGTTATCAAGAGCGCATTCATGTTCTCGGTATCGACCTATCACGAGCGTTCGACACCATAGACCGCCACAAGCTACTCGACGTACTCCGAACATTCCTGTCCGACGATGATATCCGACTCGTTAGACTCCTACTCGCCAACACGACGCTGGCTCTCCGCTCAGGCCGCCGGACGCTGGACCCGTTCGTCAGCAACACCGGAACGCCCCAAGGCGACTCTCTCTCACCTGTTTTGTTTGTAGTTTATTTAGAGGCAGCACTTCGTGATTTAGCACGTGAACTAGACGTACCTCATGCGCTCCTAGAGCAAATGGTGGTGTACGCGGACGACGCTGACTTCATCTGCCGTGACCAAACCGCTATCCAAGTCATTCTCTCCAAGGCACCTGACATACTCGCGCGCTCGTCCCTCACAATGAACATCTTCAAGACGGAGATCACGGAACTCTGCCGCCACGTCAATCCTGGAGGCCACAACCGACTAACACGCGCGGCAGAAGAACAATGGCGCTCAACGCGGAAGCTCGGCTCGCTGCTCGGCGATTCTGAAGATCTTACACGACGCAAGGTCCTCGCCGCGGCAGCACTACGGCGCCTCTGGACGATCTGGCTACGCACGCACTACACTACGGACACGACTCGGATACGGCTATACAATTGCTATGTGCTCCCGGTGCTTCTATACAACTGCGGCACCTGGGCTCTAACCACTTCGGAGCTCCGAGGCCTGGAAAGTTTCCACCGACGACAGCTTCGCAACGTCTTGGGTATTCGCTATCCTCGACACGTCTCGAACGCGACGCTGTACGAACTTTGTGGCGAGCGACCGCTTCACCATCGCATCACGACCGCCCGTTGGGGTCTATTTGGACACATACTACAGCGCCCAGACATCCCAGCATATACACAGATGGCAGCTTACTACGCCCCCAGTGACGCGGGCAAATGGCGTGGCCGTCCCCGCACCACACTCCCTGTCATTCTCGACGCAGATCTCGTAACTAGTGGTCAAGGCTATCGACTGCGAGACGCGCAAGATCTTGAGGAGCTTCGCAACCTTGCTGGTGACAGAGGGAAATGGAGAATACTGCTGGCTACAATTGCTGATTCGCTGCCGGCTGATGGAGACTCGACGTATGCGGACACCACCCTATGCCGCCGACTAGCTAAGTTGAGCCTAGCGCAGGTATAATTTGGCTACGCGAACACGTACACCATTACATTACATTACATGAACTCTTGCTTTCTGAAACTTAGTAAATCGTCTACACGTGGTGGAATATAGCAGTACACTAGTCGCAGCGCATTTTGCAAACCTACACTCCCGACCACAATGTTCTCTAAAATATTTACGCGGTTTTGAAGCAGTGGCAGCGACAGCAGCGAAGCCAGCCGCTTGCGCCGTGCGAGACGCCGCCGTCGGGCCAGCAGCGTCGTGTCCAGACGCGCGTCGCGCCGCCTCCGCCGCCTGCTTAGTATCAGTGTCACCTCGGAGTACGTCTGGTCTGTCGGAACTCGCCAGTGATCTTGGGAGTGTGCGTGCATGAAGTGATGAACATCTCCGCCAACGTGCAGGCGGAGATGGCGGAGAACGATGCCAACGTGCAGGCGGAGATGGCGGAGAACGAGGTCAACGTGCAGGCGGAGATGTTGGAGAACGAGACGGGTGCAGTAGGAGAACACGTACGGCTAACCGACCAACAGCAAGAACTACATAGTGAAGATGGCCAAGTGGCCTTACATAGCAAACAAATACATCAGTCTTCAATCTTCCTCGCGAGCTCACTTCCACCTGCCTATAGGTTATGAGCCCAATAGGCTCCGACGACACCTCACAACGGCCAAGCCCTGCGCACGACGTGCACGACACCGACGTCCACGGGCTGAACGTGGCTGCAGACCCGTTCGAGTTGTTCGAGGGGACGCGCTCCGATTCGGTCGCGTCCGAACCCCATGCAAGGGGCAGTCGGGGCTCCAGCGAGAGCTCCGAGCGACTTGACAGACTCGAAGGGCTGCTCGAGGGGATGGCCAAGCAGCAGGCCCAGTTCATGGCCAATCAAGCGAAACTACAGGAGCAGCTGCAGCGCCGCAGCGAGCCGTCGCACATGCCGCCGTACGAGAACCAGTACGGCGCGGCGAGCGCGTTCACGGACTTTATCAAGGCCAGAGACCGAAGGATGAGAGTAGACTCTCTCGACGCGTCGATGCTCTCGGTGGGACCGACAACACCAACGCTCCCGGCGCCGACGCGTCCGGTGGAGCAGGTGACGAATGTGCAGCAGCCGCAGCGGGCGCCGCCGCAGCAGCCGTACGTACCGTCGCCCTCGCCGGAGCAGTTCGTGCCGCCGACAAACTTCGGCATCAAGCTCCCGAAGCCGCGGGACCTGGACTGGCCCGGATTCGGGAAGTTCTCGGGCAAGGAAGTCTACCCGGGACTGGGGGCGGACTTCAAGTCGTGGGGACTGAGGTTCCTGCTACGACTGGCTGCAGCACAGCAGATGAGCGGAGGAGATTGGCCGGAAGAGTTCCGCATCCTCGCTCTCAATGGTAAGCTCGATGGCACAGCGCTTGTGTACTTCGAGAGGATGGTGCCGCTCTGGACGGCCGAATCGCCCACGTTGGAACACGTGATGAACAGGATGCTCGTGCCGTACATGACGACAATCACGGCGAGCAAGGGACTGCAGTTGATGACTTCGGAGAAGTCGAAGAGCAGGACGTGGGCCGAGCACTACCAGTACTTGACGTAGGTGGCTGAGCGCTCTGGCTGCTCGGACCTGCACGTGCTGCAGAGTCTGTGCAAGTCGGCGCCGCCGTACTTGCAGAGTGCGATGTTGACGCGGCTGAACTCGCAGCGCGTCGACTACTTACAGCAGGCCACGGAGTTGGTGGCGTTCGCGATTGAGTTCGAGGCGAACATGTTCAAGCAGGAGATCGGGCGCGGCCAAGGTGGTCGCGGGAACCGCGGTCGAGGCGGTCGATTTCACGGTGGCGGCCGTGGAGATCAAGGTGGACGAGGATCCGTTGCCCGTGTTGACGGCACGGAGACTCGCTCCTGCTACAATTGTGGTGAAGCCGGGCACCTAGCCAGAGATTGCCCAGGTAAAGAGAACAACGGTGCTAAGACATCGACTCGAGTCACGCTGGCCGTCGGAACCGGCACGAACGCGGACTCGTGCACGTGGATCTTGGACAGCGGGTCCAGCGTGCACTTGGTGAAGAACGAGAAGTTGCTACGGAAAGCCGTCGACTGCGACAAGCAGTACCGAGCGGCTAACGGTGATCTTATACACGTGGTTAAGAAAGGCACGGTGGTGCTGCGGACGATCGTGGACAGCAATGAGGTCAGGGTGGACTTGTCCGATGTCTACTACGGCGATGACCTACCGGACAACATCATCAGCTATGGCATCTTGGAGGAGAAGGGCGTGTACCTGGAGCGCCACGGCGGCAAGAGCTACACGGTGCAGGAGAATACTGGCATGCGGATCTTCGAGGTCTACAGGTGCAACAAGGTGCTGATGATCGACGCCATGGTCGAGATGACCACGGAGACGCGCGTCAACGCGGTGACGGAGGCAGTCAAGGCAGCGAGCGAATCGCTTGAGGATGCTGTGACGGAGTCGACGCTGCTCGAACTGCACAAGAGGCTGGGTCACATTGCGTACGATACAGTCGAGCGCACGGCCGACACGCCTGGATCAGGTATCCGGCTGACAAGCAGAGAGCGGCCCAACTGTTTGACCTGTGCACACGGCAAGCAGAGCAAGAACAATCAGTCCAAGAAGGACACGGGCGCGAACGCACCGATCGACAAGATTGGTGGCGTTATCGGCAGTGACATTAAGGGCCCCATGACTCCGAGGGACAGGCGCGGCAACAAGTACCTGATCAACTTCATCGACTACTCGACGAACTACGTGCGCGTCTTCCTCGCGAAGAACAAGGCGGATGCTACAAAGGAGTTTGAACACTTCTTAGTGTACTTTGAAAAGCGATTCAACTGCCGGATTCATGTGCTACGTACCGACGGGGGTAAGGAGTACGTGAACGTGGACCCGTTCTGCAAGGAAACCGGCGTCAGACGCCAGATTAGCGAGCGCGAGAATCAAGCATCGAATGGCAAAGCGGAAAGAATGCACCGCACCGTGCTGAATGTGGCACGTTGCATGCTGTTTGCGAGTGGTTTGCCGTTGTACTTCTGGGGAGACGCAGTGGAGTACGCTGCTTTCGTGTTGAACAGGAGCTCGTGCAGCGCGAACCCCAAGCGCATGTCTCCGCTCGAGATGTTGACGGGCAATGTGCCGAACTTGTCCGACATCGTCACGTTCGGGAGTCCGTGCACAGCCTACAGAGATCCTGGTAAGAAAGCGTGGAAGTCCAGAGCACAGGTTGGCATGATCGTGGGCAAAAATGACGAGACGAAGGGTTTCAAAGTGTACTTACCGAAGGATCGAATCGTAATCACCACCCAGCACATCAAGAATATGGAGACGCTGGACAGCAAGCAGAACGCGCAGTTGCAGGCGCAACTTGAGCGCGAGGACCCCGAGCTGAAAAGAGCTGTTGAAGAACGCGAGCACGCCGCGGAACGGAAGGAGCCCGTCGCGGACTCGTCGCAGATAAGTGAGACGCCGAAGGTACCCGAGAGCGGCGACCCGGTGGTTAAGTCGAAGAAGAAGCGATCAAGGAAGAAGTCGAAGAAGAGCAGCAAGAAGAAGAAAACAGTTGCAGCAGAAGACGCTGCAGAAGTGGAAGGAGCTGGCGCTGATGAAGAGCAGCTACCAGCAGAAGAGGTGCAACCCACGCGCATGCGCACGCGCTACATGGGCAAGAAGCACGTGTCCGTTGGCAGCGTGAGCGCGGTCATGCTCAAGGACCCGAAGAACTTCCGCGAGGCGATGAGGGACCCGCGTGGAGAGAAGTGGAAGCAAGCCATCAGAGAAGAGATCGAGGCGCTGGAGCAGAACGGCACGTGGAAGGTGGTGAAGAAGCCGGAGAACGCGAAGCTGCTGCACACCAAGTGGGTGTTTAAGCTGAAGACGCACGCGGATGGTACCATCGAGCGGTACAAAGCTCGATTGGTGGCGCGTGGCGATGAGCAGGAGTATGGGGTCGACTATACGTACACCTTCTCTGCTGTGCTCGACATGGAGTCGGGCAAGATCATCTTGGTGGTGTCGCGCATCTGGAAGGTTCCCGCGCGCCACGGAGACGTGCCCAGTGCGTACGTGAAAGCTAAGAAGGAGGCAGAGCTGGTCATCATGCTTTTCATCCCCACCGGAATGGAGTTCACGGAGGAGCAGCTCCGTGCGCTGGGAGTCAAGAGCAAGTACGAGCTGGCGTTGTTGCTCGAGAAAGGGCTCTACGGGCTCAAGCAGTCGGGCAGGCTGTGGAACCAGTTGCTGCATAGCATCTTGCTGTCGCTGGGATTCCAGCAGTGTTACTCGGACAGCTGCCTCTACGTCAAGATCGAGGAGGATGGCATGACGCTCGTCGGCGTGTACGTCGACGACATCCTCGTGACGGCCACAAGCGTGGAGAAGGTGGACAAGTTCTTCCAGGACATGCAGGTTGTGGAGCTGAAGGACTTAGGAGTCGTGTCGAAGTTCCTGGGTGTAGCCTTCAGCTACGACGAAGAGGACGGCTGGGCTCTCGATCAGGAGCAGGTGATCCAAGACATGTTGGTGAAGTTCGGGTTGGACAAGGCGGCCCCGGTCAGCACGCCGATCGGCGGCGAGCAAGACGGCGAGGCACCAGGTGAGTTATTGCCAAGTGGTGGTGCTGGCACACCAGGTCGCCCGACGGTGCGGACGTTCCAGTCATTAGTGGGCAGCTTGCTCTGGATCTCCAGGTGCACGCGGCCCGACATGCACCGTGCGACGAGGAACTCGCACGCACCGAGAGAGGCTGACTGGAGACTGGCGAAGCGGATCGCCAAGTATCTCAAGGGCACCAAGAGCATCAAGTTCGTAATGAACGCGGACGAAAACGCGATGGGCGAGGACGGCGTGCTGGTGGAAGCGTACAGTGACGCCGACTACGCGGCCGACAAGAAGGACAGGAAGTCCGTGGGTGGTGGAGTTGTGATGATGGCTGGCGCTGTGGTGGCGTGGATGTGCAAGAAGCAAGCGTGCGTCGCGCTCTCGACGATGGAGTCGGAGTTTGTCGCGGCCTCGCACACCACTGCGCGCATGCTCGGCGTCATCGAGTGTTTGAAGGAGATAGGGATCAAGGTGCGGGTGCCGTCGCTGCTGCACGTTGACAATCAAGCAGCGATCGCCCAACTGGAAGGCGAGGACACCACGGGGCACGCGAAGCACATTGAGACCCGCCACAAGTTCGTGAAGGACTTCGTGAAGAAGAAAGTGCTGCTGATCAACTACTGCGAGTCCAAGAAGATGCGTGCGGACGTCCTGACGAAGGTCCTCCTGGCGCCACGGCTCACTGAGCTGCGTGGGCTTGTGATGCTCTCAGGTTGACCGCACGGGAAGGAGTGTCGGAACTCGCCAGTGATCTTGGGAGTGTGCGTGCATGAAGTGATGAACATCTCCGCCAACGTGCAGGCGGAGATGGCGGAGAACGATGCCAACGTGCAGGCGGAGATGGCGGAGAACGAGGTCAACGTGCAGGCGGAGATGTTGGAGAACGAGACGGGTGCAGTAGGAGAACACGTACGGCTAACCGACCAACAGCAAGAACTACATAGTGAAGATGGCCAAGTGGCCTTACATAGCAAACAAATACATCAGTCTTCAATCTTCCTCGCCGAGCTCACTTCCACCTGCCAATACGGTCAATTCTCCGAAACGATGGAGAGGACAGCACGCATGCTTTACACCGCGTAAATGTTTTAGAGAAACTTTGTGGACTGGTGGTGCCTTAATGATTTGTTACGAGTCTGCATCAAATACATTATAGAGCTATTAATAATTGATCAGATACAAGGTTAATTATTATTGGAGTAACAATCTAATCTTTAACGTCGTTGATCGTTATAAAAGTGGTGTATGTCCAGTTCACTAGTACATGTAATATATCTATTAGTTAGCCATACACTTAGAAATTACATCTCTAAAAAAATCGAGCTATCATTTCGTGATTGAGCGTTTTTTTGGTTTTGTGACCTATTGATTACTGTCCAGTACTGTACTCGATTCTCGCAAGCAAAGCGCTCACCAGCTTCCTACGCACGCGCGTCGGCAAAATCGTCCTTTGGTCGGTTATTATTTACCTGTACTGTACCTAGCTGCTGTCCAAGTACAGTATCTATCTATTGCTGTTGGCGCTATCTGGACACACTGCGACTATTGAACGCAGCAGCTCCGTGAGTTGTCCGGGCCGGTGACGAGCTCCGAGGCGTCGAACTCGCTGCGCGCGATTTCCTGGACGGAGCCTCTGCGGATGATGTCCCTCCGAGAGTCCTGCGTGGCCAGTAGACTGCGCCGCTGATTGGGGCTGCTGCCCCCGTCCGCGTGAAAGGACAACACCCGAGTCACCTCGCTCACATGCCGTCGCAGGCGCGGGGTGTCGGACTCCGGTGGCCACCCAGTGCGTTTTTGCCCTGCGTTGCTCCATCAAGGAATTGGTTACATTGATGCAATCGATAATAGTACATGTATCTACCAGGACACGTACCTGATCCAGGCGGCGACATCATCGTCGTAGCTTCATCGGGGCCCTGCTTGCTGGCGCTTTTGGTCGACGACATGCAGAAGCCGCGCTCTTCACACTTTCATAGACAAAGGGCAGCACTGAGTGGGGGCTGTACTGTCTTCCTGCTACAGCGCGACTGAAATAGCGATTGGTGTCGCGTTACCTTGTCAACTTTTGTCTCTATTGATAGCAGTACTCAGCTGCCCAGTGACTAATCGCACCGCTCCAGCCAAGCGACGGTCTCGGTGTGCGGTGTGTGCGGTAGCATGTCGACTGGTTGTAGGTATCGCACGCGATACGAGCCAAACTCGCCAGCTTCGGGCTTGGCCTTACCGCACAAAGCCTCGAGGTCAGGCACTTGCGAGTGTGGATTGCATGACACGTAGCAGATGTGACGTGGTGCCATGCGTCGAAGCATCTTGACGAGCTTCTTGTGCAGCCCGGCGCGCGGTGGATCGACAATCACGACGTCTGGAAGACTGGCAGCGTCGCTTGAGTTTGCAGCCACTTTCTCCAGCAGTTCCTCCTCCTGCCAGTTCTTGGCCAAGTCAACGCAGAAGAACTGCATGGCCTCGGAAGAGTAGCCATTCAAGCGTGCGTTCACCTTCGCGCGCTCTACAGCAGCCTCCACGAGCTCGAAGCCGATGACTTTCTTGGCGTAGGAGCCCATGCAGATACCAATGCTGCCCACGCCACAAAAGAGGTCCCACACAATCGGCTTCTCCGGCATGGCCGCTATCATCTGTCGAACTTCTCGGTAAAGAGCACTTGCTTGGGCGGAGTTCGGCTGGAAGAACGAGTCGAACGAGATCTCGAAACGATGGTCCAAAATGGTGTCTTCGAGGTGGGGACGGCCATAGAGAACACGTTCTGTCGTGAGATTTTCGACGGTGTTCGAAGCGGCATTGTCTCGGCTTCGCAGATGACGCTGAGCTTCGCTATCTAAACTCTCCACAATCGACACCAGCCGTGGGGCACCGTCCGCCTCAGCCAACAGGCCCTTTTCGTGCTCCTGAACAAGATCATCCACAATACTCTTCAGCAACTCGCTCGACTCTCCGTTGAATGTCGTCGTCACCAGGCCCAGCATGATCTCCGTTCGGCCTTGGCCGTTCACTCCACGACGCAGCACGATCTGTTTCAAGAATCCTTCGTGCGAAATGAAGTCGTACGCCTGTAGACCTGTATCCTCGCAGCGAGTGACTAGCTGCTGTAGCAACCGGTTGCAAGCTGAAGCCTGCAGCAGACACTCGTTGAGCGACAAAATTCGGGGGCTCCATACTGCTGCTCGACGCCGACGTGCTTTACTCTTGCCATGCACCTGCTTGGATCGTCGCGCACTCACGGACGTCACAGGAAACATTCCTACCGTGAACGGGTGGCGTGGAGGAGCTACATCGTCGCCACTACCACCCGCAGGTTTGTCCTCGTCCAGCAGCCAGCGACCTGTGCTGCAAGTAAACTCCATCTTGTTTCGGTAGTGATAGATCCCAGCTTTACCTTCCTCGTCCTCAACACCAAGGATCTGGCGGATCTCCATGTCAGGAGAGTGTCGACGAGCAGCAAAGAGCTCTTGAATCCATCTCTGCTTCTCTCGAAGCTGCTGCGCGTAGCTCACGTGCTGCAACTTGCAGCCGCCACATGCGCCGAAGTATTTGCTGCACAGAGGCCGCACACGCTGGTCGCCGGGCTTCACGAGCTCCACTTGTTGCCCAAAGATCGGCCAGGTGTCCCTAGGCTGCTGAGCTGCCCACTTGTCTCGTGACTGGACGTCTCGCTCCCAGATCTCCACCTGCAGCTCGTCGCCCGGGGATGCAAACGGTACAACCACCTGCATGTCGACGCCTTCATCCGAGACGTACGAGCCGACGCCATCGCCATCCCCGTTGAACTTATCAACTGTCTGCAAGGGATAGCATTATGCTCGCATTAGAACTCAGAGGTAGAGAGAGGTACACCCGTTGTGATGCATGGATTGGGTGCACTGCAGCGAACGCACCAGAGCGACACGGCGCTTGGCGTTTGGCGCTGGTGGTGTCTGAGCAGAAGAGAAGAAGCGGTGGGTGCGTGCGTTAAAGTGCGCCGGGAGACCGGCCGGCCATCGGCGAGAGCGCAGCGCCGACACCAGCAGCCGAACCATTTTGTCTGGTCCTCGTGAAATGATTAGCAGCCAATCGGGGAGTGGCACGACCACCGGGACACTGATGGAAGTGCGTTAGTATCATCCCACGTATAAATAAACCGTTATATCTGATAGCACAATGCCAGTACATTGACTGCACGAGCTGATGCTATCTGCAATTCCCTGTCAAATCGCATTATTTTAGTAGCACCACCGCGCGTACAGTGTAACGTTGATTTGACGCACGCTGAACGGTGGATACAATGAGAATGGGAACTCAAGAAATCGACGTACAGTGACGCAACCTGCCACCGGAATCGCGCCATAGTATGTCCTGCTAGCAACGATCTAGACTGGCCAGCGTCTGCACTATTCTGGCTGGCTCAGCTAAGCGCAGCAAGTTTCAAAAGAAAAGCAACGCTGCTCACCAGCCGTCATCCACGGTGATCGTCGTTTCCCATCCTCTCACTGCAGCGTCGCTGCCAGTTACAGCCTGCCACCTCGAACGCTTCATTAATATCATATTCAGAGAAGAACCCTTCACCGGAGTGCTGGGTAGAGGAGACAGCTGGCCAAAGCTCTCAACTGTGCTGAACATGTTACTTGTACATTGCAGAGCATGAGTCTCCACGAAGGCTATCTGGTACTGTAGCACCGCACTCCCACCTACCTGTACTGCAGTGTACAATGTATCGGTGCCGGACATATACCGGACCACTTAACGATTTATACTATCTTTTGTCTACCTGTCGATTCACCCCCGACACATTTCGGACCACCCAGCTTTAATATTGATTTTTGTATGCTGAGTCTGCTTACACAACAACTCAAGAGCGTACAACGATCGGCCGCTCGCTCCACCACCCCCAGCAGGCTGCTGGTCCAGTTGCTGCGCGCACTGGGCAGTGGTTCGCTGTGCCTTCGCACATTGTGCTGCAGTTCGTTCAGCCTTTCGCTCCCGAAAGTTACTTGTAGCCCTGTTGGGCAGATAACCCCCCACCCGAATTCGCCCTGTAAAATGCCCGTATGATTGGGCTTGTCTAATACATCCAGCTTCTCCATGACGCGCTGGAGACTGCTGAAGTAATGCAAAACGACATCGGCTTTAGAAGCTGAAGCACGGTCAATGTCCACAAGTTGAGCCTTGTAAATTGACAAGTCAGGGTGTTTGGCAAGCTAGCGCTAAGTGAATTTGTCGATAGGGAAGTCATCAGTTAATTGCCGCGTCCGCGTCGTCTCCACCGCCACTCTGAACATGGCGCGCAGCTCTTCAAACCCCACACACGTCTCATGCAGCGCGCGGTAGCGCACCATCTCGACGACGCCTCGGTCGGCTCTACTAAAGGCGCTACATTACTGAAGTTGTAGACCATCTGGGGCCCTATGCGAGCTTCGAGCGGTGCAAGCCCGTTGATGCGCTGGCGAAGAGGCGCACTAGAGACGCCGTACGCATTGGCGGCGTTGCACACATTCAAACCGCCAGCGACAGCGGCAATAGCAGCCTCCTACGTCTCCACTGGGACCTTGGTCATTTGGGGGGACTTCTACGAGCTGTTATGGAGTCAAAATGGATCTGAGGAATGCAGGTGGGGGCTTGTTCGAAAGCTGCATCTTTTCTCTGACTGTTGAGTAAATTTCAGGGCCCAAAGACTATTATTGGCGATGATTCGCGACGATCGCTAGGGTGGTGCTTTTTGCTTATTGACTTAAATTTGTATGTGAGGCAAGTGATGTCCTGGTCCGAAATATGTCCGGCACGGATACCTGTAGACGCCTTGGGCCCTTTGTCTGTCTTCGGGCTCAAGTCCGTGCTGAATAAAGTGGACAATGGGACCAATGGCTCAACGGCGGCATCTCATGAAGCGTACACGTGCGCCGCACGTTATCGGTTTATCCATCTGCTCTGCTCTGCCAGCCCCGAACCGTACAGATGTGCTGGTTAGCTCTAAATTGGATCGTATACGGAACTGATCTGGTCTATGATCAGGACTGTTGATCGGATGTGTGAACTGATTAATGTCATGGTGCAGCAAGTGTGTAGTTGTGAAGTTGCTGAATTATAGGAGTGTGCTAGTAGCTACCTAACAATACCTAAAGTGCGACACTGACTGAAGCGGTGGAGTTGTCGGAGGGAGCGACTGCTTCGGCTCGTTATATCGGCTGAAATGTCAACAACCTCAGGAAGCTGGATTACGTCGAGCACGGCCACGAGGGACGTTGGCAACACGACGCACATACTCTTGCGAGATCGTCTTGATCACCGTGACGAATGTAGCCATGGAGGGGTGCGGCGTTGGGAACCTGCTATTTAACTCCCGGTTAAACCGTTCGAGAGGATTGTTCGTCCTCGCGATCAGTTCATTGTCCAGCCCAAACACATTCCAAACCTCGATGGAGTACTGCTCGAGCCATGTGCGTTCGAAATAGCCCCAGAATTCACCCCATTTAGCTGCCGAATAGGTCACATCAGCTACCGCGCATCGCCGCTTGATCTCCCGCTTCACCCATTTAATCCCTCATTCGATGTGGTCATGCTGAATCACGGTCAGTGTGTCTAACACACCATGCGTCATGGCGATTAGACACTCCTCTTCCGGAATAGCGTAGCGCTTCATAGCGCGACGGAGTGCCTGCTTCATATGAAACAGGCACCCTAGCACAATTGCGTTAGGAAACTGGGTTTGAAGGGAATCCATTAAAGCGGCCTCAAAGTCGCAGACAATCTCAGCGGGTTCAATCTGCTGATCGGTAGCTTGGACGATGAAGTGTATCATATCCCAGTAGCTGTCCGCCGTTCGAGAGGTGTTCAGAGCGTAAATCACAGGTACGTACACGCCCGACGCGCGATCATGCACCATGAACAAGACGCATTGCGCGTAGCCACTCGGAACACATCTGAACGTTCCATCGACGAATAGCGTCGTTCCATGATAGCGTAAGAGCGCCACCAGTGCAGGGTGCGCCCAACCCAGAAGACGAGTAGGCTTGGTCAGGTCGTCTCGGTTGGGTGTAATGCAGTGAAACTGGAAAAATGTGACAGCCTCATCGAGCGCGAGTGCGAGCGGCGGGATCTCGATTGAACCGTGCACGTTGCCGGAGTAGTGTTGGCGTCTTGCATGATGCACGCGGCGTATAGCTTGCAGCTCCGACAGGCCCCGCACGACATCAGGGTTGTCCGTAGAGTAGAAACGTCGTTGCAGCTCCTCCCACACGCGACGTACAGGCCACGCAACATGCTCAATTGCTAAGAGGTCAGCTTGCGCTTTCATTTCAGCTTCAACGCTGGTGACGGAGCTAACTACAGCTGTCGCGCTGCAACTGTGCGCCTTGACGCAGGTGTAGCCCATGGACGCAATCCGGAACTCCATCTTGCCGCCGCAACCCGCTCGAAACTTAGAACATCGGTATACAATTTTGCGCGAAGAATCCCAGGCGCGAGTATACTTGTACCCCTTGAAGTAACACGTTGTGCGCTCAGCACGTCTCGGGGCGTGGCTGCTCGTGTCTTCAACCGGCGGCTGAGTGCCGCTGTCACTCTCCAGCACCTCGGCCCCCATTTGCTCGTCTACCACGACTGCGTTGACACCTTCCTCCATGCCACTTGAGACCTTTGATGCAACTTCACGACTGATCGAGTAGCGAACACTGCATCTACCATGCCCCCAGCCTACCATTAGTTTCCCGATCACAGATCCGATCATCGACGCGACAACAACCCGATCATAGACCAGATCAGTTCCGTATACGAACCAAAATAAAATCTACCGATGTGCTCGCTACACGGGGTGGCATGAGGCTCATGAGCACGTAATCGGTGATGACCGCATTGAATTACAAGTTACTTTACAATTTACAACCCCAGCAACGGTCGGGCGACTCATTTCAGAAATCCCGCACAGCTCACTCCAGCACCATGGCGAGCAGCTTCTTGTGTCCCCCCAACGTCCACGCGCTCAGCGACAACGTGATCGGGGGCGTGGTGCAGCGCGTGACGCCGTTCCACCGACGCCTTGACCACAGCTGTCGCACCTCCACCACCACTCAGCAGCTCAACGTGCCCCAGCAGCAGCTGCAGTCCGCAATCGGCCACAAGCGGCCCCCTCCGCTGCAGTCGCTCGCAGACGCAGCCACCGCGCAGACCCCTGACGCGCGTCGCGAGCGCTGTCGGGTCAACCAGGCCAGGTACAGGAAGAGGCAGCGCAAACACGCCGAGGACCTGGACAGCAGCATCCAGCAGCTCCGCGACGAGATCCAGGAGCTCGAGACCCAGCGCCAGGTCCTCCTGCGGTGCGCCCCCGCCAGCGAGAGCGTGTGGATCGTGGCCACCGAGTACTTCCGCCTCTTCCGCCAGGGCTGCATGGCCCCCGTGAAGGCGCCCGACATGGTCTCGTCCTCATCCGCCAACCACAGCCAGGCCGTGAGTCGCCTCAAGCAGGCGCACGCCCAGCTGGACTTCCTCCGGGCCACCATGAGCCCGGACGTGACCGACGGCTCCGCGTGCGGCCCGGACGCCATCCTCAAGCACTGGAAGCTGCTGTCGCTCTACCACGGCGACGTGCACGTGCAACTCAAGCGCCTGCGGCAGGACAGCGGTAGTGGCTCGGTGGTGGCGACCACGAGAGTCGGTCTCACTATAACCGAGAAGTCGCTGCGCTACATCTACCCGCACTTGTCCGCGGATAGCAGCGACAGCACGCTGTTGGCCAAGAAGCTGCTGAACCAGCGGCTGGTCATGCGCGGGTCGGTCCGCTTTGACTGGGACGACAACAGCGGCCAAGTCGTGAGGATGGAGACGAAGATCGACATGATGTCGGCGATGATCAAGCTGCTGGGCAACTTGGGGGACGTGGTGCGGGTCTTTGAGAAGGCGGCGATCACCCCCGAGGGCCGATTCATCGATCGGTCGAGTAGCTCCTCGGCTTCTGCGACCAGCTTGCCACTGCAGTCCCAGCGAGAGCAGTGAACTATGTATTGAGAACACCCAGGAAAAAGCTTTGGTAAGGAACCGTAATTCATAGTTTCATGAGGGGCCACATGTCCACGGCAGCATTACTGGGTATTTCTATAGCGTGCCATGTCCTCGATATCTAGAGCTGAGGATAGGTCGCAATAGGAAGCTGGTTGGACTGGAGTGCCAAGGTACACACTCCACTCTTGGATTTCTACAGCTATATGCATATATACAGTAATGTAGCAAGGCCATCACAGATTGCAAACTAAACGCAGGCTGTCATCAATGATGGCGCATATATTCAGCACTTGCAAAAGCCATGTTGCGTTCTCATGAGCATCTTTTCAAAGGAAAGCAATTAGCTTGTGCTACATGTAGCACAAGCTAATTGAACACCCAGCTCGCAACTACCTCAGGTCAATTCTCTCAATCGGGCTTCCTTCTGACCCCGTACTAAGGGGCCCGTGCAATAGTGAATCACGTTCGGTACCCCGCTATCCAACCTGCGTTCATAGTGTGCTGGTATTGTACACGTTCATCATGCATGTACCTAGTGTGCTGGTACATACATGTAGCTGAAACGTGAGCTCACGTTATCAGTGCTGTGTCCCCGATAGCTGCACTCTCCCTATACACAGCTGGGCACTGGATTGAAACTGGGCATTTCAGCACGCGATCTCTGTTGACGATCGGCACGTGATCGAGGATGACGCGACAACAACCAACCGACCGGTGGTGTCTGGAGTGCCTACAGTATCTTAGTTTTGCTAACTATCACCTGCGCTATCGTTGCCATTCCCCAATTCGCTAAGGCATTGAGGCGAGGATGTCCAGCAGCTTTTTGTATCCGCGCGACAGATATTTGCCGAGTGATCGACGTGGTGCCTTGCAACACAACAGCGGGCCACTCGACAGCAGACTCGGTCTGACGGACGAGAGTGAAAGTCGCGAGGTGGGGAGCTGCTACACGAAACCATGTAAGTCATTCGCATCTGAATGCAACCAGCAAAGGCAGCCTCTGAACTTGATCGGCGGCAAGCGTTTTCCAGATCTCAACTCGCTCGCTGATACTGCAACCAAGAGGACCAGGACGTCATACATGGCAGAGGTAGAACCAACAACCCCACCAACGGCTGAACGCAAGACGAAGGCCCCCGCTTCCCGACGAGAACGGTGTCGAATCAACCAGGCGAGATATCGGCAGCGACAGCGCAAATACGCGGAAGGTCTTGACACTACCATCAACACTTTACGAGAAGAAGTTCAAGCTCTTGAGATGCAGCGACAGAACGTCCTGCGTTGCGCACCGACGAACGACAGTGTGTGGGTCGTGGCGACGGAGTACTTCCGCCTATTTCGACATGGGTTCATGGCGCCAATGATGGTACCGGAGACATCGTCTTCATCCACAGGCTCGAGCTCTAGCAACAAGAAGCGGAGCGCCAGCGCGTCGTTGAAACAGTCCAACGCACAGCTAGATTTCCTAACAGCTACGATGGTGTCGGACGTGACGGACTGCACCGTAACTGGGCCGGACGCGTTACTAGAGCACTGGAGGTTGTTTTCTCTCAGTTTCGACGACGTGCACCTCCAGCTCAAGCGGATGGAGCAACTTGACGAAGAATCGCTCCTTGCCTTCACTACGACGAGCGTTACTATCACAGAGAGCACGCTACACCACGTATTCCCACATTTGGGCACAGAGCGGCTGTCGTCTATCGCTGCAAAGCTGTTGAACCAGCGACTGGTATTGCGTGGATCATCGCGCTTCGACTGGGACGACACTTGCGGTCGCGTCATGAGACTCGAGTCCAAGGTTGACCTGCTTTCGCCAATGCTGCAACTACTGGGAAACTTGGAGGACGTAGCTACCGCCTTCGAGAACGCTCGAGTAACACCCGATGGCAAGTTTGTAGTTGTCGAGGAGAACTAGATACACTTTGCGAATCGAAGAAATAATATAACTTAACTGGAAAGTTGCTTGAGGCTACTGTATCGCTGGAATCACGTCATCGTCTGCACGCCACCTTTGATGACCACGATATGAAGCAATGTGTGTGCCGTGATGGCGTGAGGATAAGGTTTTGATACAGGTTGCGACACCGAGGCCTGAGAGAGCCTCGAAACCTCGACACTGTCCGAGACTGTGCCTGCAACCGATACAGTTCAGGCCACAGCAACATACGATGGAATAAGCAGCGAGGCTTTGTTGCTGCGAGTCATGAAAGTTTCATTGACACATGTGCAGCACGTTATCACTGTTGACGTGAATCATCCCGGCTTTGCTCTGGCTAAGAAAGGGCTGGACCAATGCATTCCCCAAGATGAATGCACATCGGCGCCTTAGTACAGCGCACGCGATCGCTGTTGACGTGCTCATGATAGATTTACGCACAAATCGACTAGTCTCTGGAACTGCAAGCGTGAAAAAAGAAACCGAGCACTGAGTGACTGCTGAGTTGTCACTCGTCGATTCGACTCAAGCCACTCGAGCGCCTCACCCCAGTCGTGGTTGCCAACAATGGCCAGCAGCTTCATCCTCTACCCCAAAACGTTTAATCTGAATGACGGCATTGCTCTCCAGCGCATCACCCCGCTGCAAGGTCAATTTGACAATGACAACAGCTTCGTCGGCCTCGAGCGTCTCCCGCCACTTCGAACAGCAGCGCGATTGGACCGTGAATCAAAGTTGAATGTTTCGGCGTCGCGCCGAGAGAAATGCCGTATCAACCAAGCCAGATACAGGACGAGAAAGCGCCAGCACGCCGACAAACTCGACGAGAGCATCCAGCAGCTGCAAAACGAGATTCAAGTCCTCGAAGCGAAGCGGCAAGTCATCGAGCAGTCCGCATCAACCACACAGAGTGTCTGGGTCGTTGCGACCGACTACTTCCGACACTTTCGTCACGGGTTCAAGGCGCCTTCGACACTCGCTGTTTGCCTGTGCTTCGCGTCCATATCAGCCTCATCCTCAGCTGGAATTCCTGCGGACAACAATGGTTGAGGACGTGACCGACGGTTGTCTTTGTGGTGCAGAGGCGTTGCTGGAGAACTGGAGGCTGTTGTCTCTCTTTCATGGCGACGTATCAGTTGAACTGACAAGCCTGCAGCAGGTCTCCGGTGGCGCGCTGCTGGCTGCCACGTCGGTCAGCCTCACTATCACTGAAAAAACGCTTTGCCACCTGTACCCTCACTTGACCAAGGTTGGAGCCGACGGCCAAGAATTGTCTCCTCTCGCGGCGAGAATGCTGAACCAACGCATAGTGGTGCCAGGGTCAGTGCGCTTTGATTGGGATAGCGCGAGTTGCCGTGTGGCTCGACTAGAGTCCAGACTTGACATGCTTACCCCCATGTTGAAGCTTCTGGGCAGCTTGCAGGCCGTGGCGTGTGTGTTCGACCAAGCCGAGATCACTTTAGAGGGTCAGATCGTTCAGTAAGATAGCGAGAGAGGAACTAAAAGCAGCATCAAATGATGAATAAAGCTCTCGTTGAGCTGCAGCACATACAGTTCATACGTTGCTCGGCTCAAAGGGACAAGGTTATGTCACTGTTCTGGGCTTGCAAAAATGGAGTTCTGGCAACTACATGTATTGTTGCATTTTCAAACTTTTGTTGATTCCCTCCTTGAAGAACCACAATACGACCACGCGCCAACTCCTCCCCGATATGGTGTCACCATATTTGCCTCCATCTCCATCAGCTGCGGAGGTAGATAGCAATGTCAAGGGACATACTTTCCAGACCGGAAGGCGTACACGAAAGCGATATCACCACACGGCGGTAAGGTAAAATATCCTCAGAAAAGCTAAGTGGGGGGAAGGCGACGTATAATGCGACGGTGGGGACGAATGCCGCCTCGAAGCACAGCTTCGCAGGTCCAACAGGACGATCCCATCGCCGCAAGTGACCCCGTGTTGGTGGGTGGCTACTGGTACTTGTCAACAACAATGCGATTTTTCGTGTTCTGGCTACATGTAGTTAGAAAAAACCCAACTCGATACAAATGGCAAATACAGTAATTGTGTTATAAACGCTCAGTGCACACCAATCTTCCCGAAATCATAATGCAGCCCTCTGATTGGCTAAATGGAGCTGGATGTGCTGACAAGTTGTCAGCGCATACAGTGACAAGTATTATACTTGAACAGTGTATGTCCCGACAAAAGGAACAATTTACATGTCATGTAACAATGCAGCCACGTACAAGCCTTGCGTACACTTCACGAAGAATTAGAGGCTCCTAATCGAAACTTATTTGGTGAGCTCACTGCCATCGCTCGCTTGATCTTGCTGTGGCGACAACGTAGAACGACGTACATGTAGAGGGAACAGCTGTAACGTGCGCTCACGTTATCCGCGTTGACCACCCACTGGGAAGTATTATAACCAGTACTGTACAGTATAAATAGCAGGGCGGGAATAATCAGTCGATCGAATGGCACGCGATCGTTGTTTACAACGCTGGTCGCACGTAATCGTTGACGATCCAACACGTTTACTCCCGGGTTGTGGTGTAGGTCTTACGTGGGCTGAGGTGAGACCTCATTTCTTCATTCCCCAATTCGACTCCAAGAGCTCACACACAAAGCAAGACACAAGCAGCCATGTCCAGCAGCTTCCTCTGTCCGCCCTCCAGCTATTCGCTAGATGACAAGGTTATTGGTGGCGTCATGCCACGTTTCGGCTACACCAGACCGAGACAAACCTTTAGTCAATTCGACCCGGACACCACCCAGTCCTCTTCCTCAGTGTCAAGCACCTCGATCGGCCACAAGCGTATCTCCCAGCTTGATCCTACCATGGAAACGGCCTTGAAGCGGTCGTGCACTACCGAAGTAGAGCCGCAACGCAAGATGAAGGGCTCCGCTACTCGACGCGAGCGGTGTCGGATCAACCAGGCCAGATACAGGCAGAGGCAGCGGCAGCACGAGGAGGAGCTCGATGCATTCATCCGATATGTGCACGAGGAAATTCAAGACCTCGAGACCCAGCGGCAGGATATTCTGCGCTATGCCCCGACGAACGAGAGCGTGTGGGTCGTGGCGACCGAGTACTTCCGACTCTTCCGATACGGGTTCGTGGCGCCTGTGATGGTGCCCGAGTCTTCGGCTTCCAACTCCCCCTCGGCGCTTATCAACAAGTGGAACCAGAAGACGCCGCCGTCGAACGTGCAGCTCGATTTCCTGAAGAAGAGCATGACCGCGGACGTGACCGACGGCGTCGTGTTTGGCACAGAGGCTTTGCTGGAGAACTGGAGGCTGCTCTCGCTCTACCACGACGACGTGCACGTCCAGCTCCAGCGTCTGGAGCAGATTGGCGACGACTCTCTCTGCGCTGTTACCACAACCAGTATTACCATCACGAAGAACACGCTGCGCCATGTGTACCCGCACCTGGACAGCGAACATTCGGCTCTTGCCGCGAAGCTGCTGAACCAGCGGCTGGTCATGCGCGGAACGGTGCACTTCGACTGGGACAACACTAGCGGCCGCGTGGTGCGAGTGATGTCCAAGGTGGACGCACTGACGCCGATGTTGAGACTACTGGGCAGTCTCGAGAACGTCTCCACCGTCTTCGAGAAGGCTATGATGACTCTCGAGGGCAGGTTTAGTGCTACCGAGGACGCTAACGATAACTACAATGGGCGACACTGAATGAGTTAATAAAAAAGGTTAAACTATAGAGCCACCGCATATTGCGTTCGTCGATCTACACATCCAAAGATCGCTCTAGTCACAGGCCCGAGAACTTGTCCACAAACCTAGTCGCTCGGATTTTCACGCCATCGTTGCTGTCACTCAGAGGTCGCACTAAAACGACTGGCCCCTCCCCTCACCAAGTCGTCCACCTCCACTCCAGCCTCCGCAGATAATGACCGAAAGCTCCCTCGTTCCGCCTAACAGCAGCTTGCTCAGCGACAGCATCGTGGGGAGCATCCTCCAACGAGACGTTCCACGGCACGGCACGGCAGCTTCGGCACTCCCACCCACAAGCTTCGAGTCTGCGACGACGAGCCCAGCGCTGAACAACTGCGGGAAACGAAGTCGGTGGCTCCCCCGCGCAGGACGAAGGTCTCCGCTTCGACACGCGAACGGTGCAGGGTCAACCAAGCCAAGTACAGGCAGAGACAGCGCGAGTTCGCGGATGAACTCGACGCCACGATCTCTGAGCTCCGAGAAGCGATCGAAGCTCTTGAAGAGCAGCGTGACACCATTGTGGCCCACATCCCGACACATTTATCAAAGCCTCTCACTTCGCCTTTCGCGCCCTCTGGCACAAGTGGTTCCAGGAACACCTCCAGCGACTCTTCGGAAGATCTCGCTTCTCGGACGAAGTCCCCCCACTGGGGGGCTGCGTGGGGCCGAGAAGGCGAGATGGGGTGTTCCTGCGCGCCTGGCACGGACGCGGCGCCGTGTCTGGTGTCTGCCACCAAGACTGTCATCAACATCGCCGCACCTGATGACCTCCACGTGTATCCAAGATCCACACCAAGCGCGCCGGACCTGGCGGCCCCTTAGCGCCCAAGAAGATTTATCGCCAAGGCGCGCCGAGGACCTGGTAACCCTCGGAGCGCTCAAGACAAGCACCTACCACAGCGAGTTGGCAGGGTGAACCATCGCGCTTACGCAACTCAACCACCAAAGCACGGAGGGCCCGGTGACCCCCAAGTGTTCAAGATCTCACACACCAAGACGCATCGGGCCTGGTGAGCCCTTCGCGTTTCAGCTCAAGCACCAACCACAGAGGAGATGGGACCCCTCTGTGCTCACGATTTCCCCTCCCCAGAGTGCAACACATCAGTCCATATACAAAGCTCTCGACATGAAGGCCCTCCTATTGACAGCAGAAGCATTTCAGCAAGTCCAATTAATGACGGTACGGCACCCCACGGTGATGAAGAACTGGTTACTCTTCTAGTGAAGACCCGATACCGACAAAAGGACCACTGCTGAGCCCGAGTGGTAAACTCTTCCTAGCGGATACGGACACCTCAGCATGCTAGAGCGTGAAATACTCAACTTGGCGTGAAGACCCACATCGACCGAACAAGACCTCAGAGAGGATCCCCTGTAACGGGTATGAGACACCCACCACATGCAAGCCTGAAGGAAAAGATCGAAGTGAAAATCTTCGAGGAAGACAGGGCAGATCTCCAAGACTGCCTAAAAGGCTTCTATAGGATATAACATCAAACAAAATAGAAGGCCGCGTTAATCATCATCACATTTATCAAAGCCAGTGACCGAGGTCTTCTGGCTCTTTCGTAGGGACTACTTGATGCCGCTGCTGGCCCTTGATCCGTCGCCTTCCGAGGCGGAAGTTCGACGTGCAAGTGACGCTCATGCGCACCTCGACTTCCTGAAACAAGCCATGGCGCTGGATGTGACGGACGGAGACGCTCGCGGGGCCGAGGCCATTCTTGAGCAGTGGAGACTCTTCTCGCTTTGTCATGGTGACGTGAGTGTGCAGCTACAACGTCTGGAGTTGGTCAGCGACGAGTCGATCCTGGCGGTGACCAATACGAGCATTACCATTACTGACAACACGCTTCAGGTTTTGTATCCGCACCTGACCGGCACGGATGGGTTTGCGGCTGCGGGGAAGCTGCTGAACAAGCGTCTGGAGGTTGAGGGGTCCGTGCACTTCGACTGGGACGAAACTAGCGGCCGAGTGGTGCGGCTCGAGTCCAAGATGGACTTGATGACGCCGATGCTGAAGCTGCTCGGTAGCCTCGAAGCGTATTTCAGAATGCTCTGATCACCCCGGAAGGTGCCATCATAACGAAAAAGTGAACGAGGTTTGGATCGCCTTCATAAACTAGCAAAAGCACTCTGCGTCTCTACTGTCTGCTCCTCCGCCCCTTAGCTCGCTCTGCTCGCTGTTCACTATTGCTGCCCGAACCGCTACTACTTTGAGTGATTCCGAGTCGCGCCCGCGACGCACTCGAGCTGAGACTCAAACTGCTAGCCGGGCCGCTTGCTCGACTGCCAGGGGTGGCGTCGGGATACGTCCCCTTGACGTTGAATGTCCACTGCATCTCCTCCGTGCAGATCACTAGCTGTCCAGACTGCATCTTGCCATAGCCCGTAGGTGTGAAGGACACCACGAAGGCCGCGCCGTCGTCGCTGCCGTACGGTGGCAGCTCTCCCTCAGCGGGATAAACCGTAAACGCACTCGAAGAACCGGCTGAGAATTCAGCCAGGAACGCGGCAGGTTGTCGGAATTGGTTGCGTAGCTGGAAGCTCACGGACGAGGTTTGGTTCAGGCTTGACTCGATGGTCAGCACGTCGTCCACAGGTGGATCGCCTGCATCGAGCACCACATCAAAACGCCACAGGCCTCCGCTGTTCTTCTTCACTAACAACGCGACCGACCCGCGGTACGGACGCAGAGGCTCAAACCGAATGCTGTAGGGTAAACTCGCGGTTGATCTTGAACTGGAAGCCACTGGGAGGGGGGTGACCGTCAAGGCGCGCTCGATCGCCGCTGGTGTCGCCATGGGGCCGAAGCGACCGGCATCAATCTCCCACTCGACCGAGAAGGTCTCGTCCGAAGGCACCATGTCTTCAGGAGCGGCAAGCAGCTCGCACTCGACACGCTTCTCGACCGCGTCGCGCGCCTGGCAAGCTAGCACCGCCAGTACGCGGGGATGGATTGGCGCTTCGGCCACACCTCGCAGCGGATATGTCCACTCGAGTTCTGCATAGTCGTCCCCACCGTGCACTACAAGTTGCGCTCGCGTCTCGCTCACAGCTCGAGGGAGGAACGAGATTGGCACCTGGAGAAGACCGAAGCTTTCGAGCAGGACGCGGCGTTTCTTGAGAAGCATGTCAAACACAGGCGACGCCCCGCGTGGTGACGGTGGCGACCCGTTCCCGTCGAGATCATCAGCCACGAGCTTCACGTCGACGCGGAGCGGTCCTGCGAATGGGTTCTTGAACGTGAACAGCGTCGACGCGGCTTCGTTGACTCGCGCGGTGACGACGAGAGGCTTCATCACACTCGGCGCTCGGCCTCGTCCACGGATCGTGAACTCCCAGTCGCTCGCCACGTCCTTCTCGTAGAAGACGATACTTGTGCTCTCGAAGTCGGACAAGGACGACGGCGTGTACTCCACCACGACACTGGCTCGACCGAAGGGGGGCAGCAGCACGCGTGTCGGTGTTTTGACGGAGGTGTTGCCGTTATTGGAGGCGCTGGAGCCCTTGATGGAGAAGTTCCGAGTGTTCGTGACACGGTACTGCAGCTGGAGCTCTTGGTTGCTGGGATTCTGCAGCCAAAGCGGCTGAGTGCAGACGTCTCCGACAGCACACGACATGTCATCCAGCTCTTGCGCTGCTGCAGGCTCCGCCACAAGATTCAATCGGTACCAGAACTGCCCAACGGCGTCGCTCGAGAACAAAATCGCGCCTTCCTCCCCGTTCCCAGTCGTCACAAGTAGAGGCGAGTAGACCAACTCGTAGACACCCGACTGACGAGCTTCCAGCGTGAAAGTCGAGGGCCCCAGTAGGCCGAGACCGCGCAGCTCAACTGCGAATGTAGTTTCACTGTCCAAAGGATTGGCCAGGCCGATCTCGATGCCCACTGCACCACGCACCGGTGCTCGCATCTCGAGCGTCGTCTCGGGATCTGGTGGACTCACGGATGCCTCCACGGTGTACCAGAGATACTCACTCGTGGCTTCGTTCGTGAACGTGACGGAGCCAAAGTACGAGCCGCTTACGAGCGGACTGAAGGTTAGCGGATACTTGACAACGCGGTTTGAGCCGCCAGCACTTGCTGGTACGGTGAGTGTCGAAGCCCCAACAACGTCGCGCAGGTCGGACTCCACCTTGAAGACTTGAGCTGCATTTGCATCACCTGATCCGTTGCCGCCTGGAAGAGCGAAGACGTCAAAGTTGTGCACGATACTGGAGCGAGCTTGGCAGTTGAGTCCAATATGGTCCTGGGCGAGCGGTTCTTCGCCGTAGCCGCTCAGTTCAAACTCGAATTGCTGCTGTGTTGCGGTGTTCAGCAGTACAAACGTCCGTGTCTCGTGATAAATCCAAGATGGCGTGAATGTGAGCGGATACGTCGCTGATCGCTTCGCCGGCACCACGAGAGAGGGCGGCCCGGAAAACATCGACGCAGGAGGTCTCCCGACCTGCGCATTGCCAGCGCTATCAGCGTTGCCGTTGCTGAAAATCGCCTTGAGCGACCACGTCGTATCGGTTGGGTTAGAGAGCGGGATCTCCTGCACGATACTGTGGCGAGCTGGTGCCACGAACTCCAGTTGTGTCTTCACATTCGGCTCCTTCACCTTGGCAATGAGATCGTATACACGCAAGTCGCTGCTCCCGCACACGGTGTTTCGAGAGCGAAGTAAGAGTTTACACGCGTATCGACCGGCCCCTTTGGGCTGGAAGTCAATCAAGACGCTGTTGGTACCAGCGAGAACCGAGCGAGGCGTGCCAAGTCGTGCTTGGTTGGCTTTCAGCGGGACCTTAGGCCCCGACGCATCGACTCCAGATCCATCCGATCTGCCAGAAGCTGGTAGCGGTTTGCCTGAGCCATTGGTCAGCGTCAGCTCCGGGACGTTGGCGGTGAAATACGGCGAGTTGAAGTCGACGTGGAAGCTCGTGTGGTGGTTCTCCTCGCAGCGCTTGAGGCCGTCCTTGAGCTTCGTTCGGAGATGGCCGTTTGCTCGCTCGACGAACACGGTGAGTGCGCGATTCAGCAGCGGGTTCTTCACGGGGATCGTCAGCTCCCTCACAAAACGGAAGCGCGCCGCTGCCGCGCCAGCAGCCCCGCTCGCTGCCGTTGAGGCTTCGCACTGAAGTTCCAGTGTCTCGAGACTTGCAGGCAGGCTTGCAACCGCGTGAACTTCGTAGAGGAACTCGCCGATGTTTTCGTCCAAGAAGAGCAGTTGGCATCGGTAGTTCCCAGGTGTCAGTGGTAAGAACTCGAGCTTCACCTTCGCAGAGCCGCTCTTCCGGATTGCTACAGAGGCGCCACTCAGCCCCGATGAAGGAACGGACAATCCACCGCCAGCCTCAGCGTCGTCGCCGCTGCTTCCTGATGTCCCAAAGTCGGGGACGTAGAAGGGCTGCTGGGCGCAAATGCACCACGCGGAGTCTGCATCCTCTCCGCGGGTCTTGCCAAACTGTTTCTTGCTGCCGAAAGCAGCAATGTCGGACCCCATGCCAAAGCTGGTCGTACTGTTCGCCGCCTGTGAAGCTGCTGCCGGACCGCGCACCGTTTGTCGACGACTTCCCCCGCGTGAAGACGGCAACACACCCGACGCTGTAGCGCTCGAGCCTGAACCAGCCATCCCAGTTGTCGCACTCTCCGCCCCTGACGGAGGCGTTTGCTGCTGCTGAGTCATGGAGAGCTTGAAGTTGGCATTCGCCGGGAATTGGTTCTCGATCACGATCTCCTCCACGCGCTTCTCGTACGTCTTGGTCTCGAGTTGGATGATGCGAACGGGTTTTCGCGACACAATGTTGGATTCCAGTAAGAACACCATCGTAGCGCCACCTCCACCAATTGAGCTAGTGCCAGCGATATCCGCACGAACAGCCTGAAAGACCAGGCGAGCTGTCACTTTCCTCGAGAAGCGTGGGCGGAAAGTGACAACAAAGGCCACCGTTTTGCCAGGATCCAGCACGAGTTCATTGGACTCGATAGTAAATTCGCTTGCTGCAGCGGAATCAGCAGCTCCAATACCACTCGCGCCGGGTGCATTCCTCTCCACTCCGTCCAGGAAGACGTGGTACCGTAGCGGTCGAGCACTGGGGTTCTTGAGCTCGATGCTCTTTTCCATAACCTGTCCCAATCCACCTTTGAACTCGATCGTGGCCTTGGGGATAAACTGAGGCAGTGTTTGCTGCAAGTGAAGCAGCAGCAGCAATATCTCGCGGCCAGTGTATTGGCGTAGGAATCGCGCTGCGTCCAAGCCGAAATCAAGACCAAACGCTCCGAGAGTTTGTAGCAGCACCACAGCTTGATGCTGCAGCTGGGCTGCCGAGGGCGGCCTTCGAGAGCGCGAACTGGTGGCTTCAGGCATCCATCGGAAGCAGTGGTAGGCACTCTGGTCCACGGAAAGCGTCGGAATGTGAGCTGCCACGAGGTGAAAGAGCCAACGACCATCTCGCAGATCCCGTCCGATGTCCAGGAGCTGGGCTTCGAAAAGCGGACCGCCCAGTGAGGCCATTGGAGCCCCGGCAGGTGGTTGCGGCTTGTGCAGCGAGCGTACCCGATCGCAAAGCCACTGGATCAGCACCATCTCAGCCTCGCTGTAGACGTTGCTTCCTTGACACGCTCGGCCTGTCAAGGCTGGTGGTTTGTCACCCTTGCGCCTCTCACTGCGCGCGCTGACATCACCAGCAGAAGGCTCGGACCCACCCTGAAGCTGCATCTGGTACCCTTTCCACGTGATGCGCGACAGCAAGAAGCACTTGATCACCTGGTAAATCACCTTCATCCACGCGGCAGTACTCAGCGCTCGCCATTCACTTTTCAGCGCACGTCGTCGCGCTACAAACGGAAGTGCTGCGTAGGAAGGCGACGAGAGCAGAGCTGGATCGGCCTGCGGACTCTCGCATGCGCGCAGGTAAAACTCTTGGGCTAGCAGGTGCTCTGGGAACACGTCGTGGACCATGGCTCCGTACGAGCGAAGGAAGCGCAGCAGCTCCGCGTATTGGTTCGTGTACTGCGTGAGCTGGTCCTTCTTCGACGGCTGTGGGGCTGACGAGGTCGCGCTTGAATTCGACCCAGCAGCTCCGTTAGCTTTGGCGTTCGTAGTCTCGCCATTCTTTCGCTTCAGAGGAGCATTCGTGGCGCCAGGTCCTCGAAGTGTAGGCACGCCTAGCCCCCCAGGTTTTTTGATACAGACCATGTCGAGCAGCTCGTACAGCGGACGACCGGCGTTGTCTGCGAAATCCTCCGGGAATCGAACCACGGGCGTTCGCAGGAAGTTCGCGTTGAGATATCGCAGCACAAGTTGGATTTCACCCTCAGTGAACGGCGTGGGGGCTGCTGTCGCGGGCAGAACTGGCGGAGGAAGCAGCGAAGACGATTGCCGCTTCAACAGAGCATGGCTGGCGGAACCTTCGTCGTCGAGGCCAGTGGACGGATCGACAACCACGAAGCCATTGGGCGCTGAGTGCTGCGTCTGCTGCATCGGCGCCTCCTTGTGTTTATCCGTCTCGGTCTGAGCTTGTAGAGTCGAGAGCAGGTAGACCGGGAAGCGACCGGATGCGTGCGTGTAGAACTGAAAGCCACTTGGAGGTTTTCCATCCGAGGTCACGGCTCCGCGATTCTCCGCGTTCGTTTTGGAGCTGCTATCCGCGTCAAGTTCAGTCTTGGGAGACTCTTTTCGCTGAGGAGAATGTCGAGGCGAACTACTGCTGCAGTCATCCATGAGCTCTGGAGCGAGACCCTGCGTCTGGATAAAGTTGTAGTTCGTGAACAAGCAGTTCTCTGCGCAACCAGCGACGGGCAATGCGAACGAGTTGCCATCCGCGTCGAAGAACTCGAGTCTGGCGTTGAAAGCCACGCTGGCATTGCTGGCGAAGCGCAGCTCAACTGGTAGGCTCGGACACGCCATGCTCAGCGTCTTGCCACGAGGGAACAGTACGGTCAACGGAGCTCGTGCGGTGTCCAGAGGCACTCGACACGCGAGTTCGAGATGGTCGTAACCCGTAGCGTGAACTTGGAAGTGGGCAGTCGCTGTCACTCCGAGCGGGACGGTGGGAAGCACCACCCTGTTCGTCGAGAACGACAGATGCGGGTGAATTCCTTCGCCTCGCAGACTCAAATTCACGTAGGGCTCGCCGTCCACTAGAAGCGGTAACTCGTCTTCTGCGTACTCGACCGCGTCCAACGGCAAGAAGCTCACGCGGATGGCGACCTCCTCTCCTGGAGCCAATTCACCGTGATCAGGGGCGACATGGAACACGACTGAGGTCGCACTATTCGTCGGGTTGGCGGAAGCGATTCGCTTCGCCAGGGCTGCTCCGGAGCTCACTGCTGCAGCCGCTGCGGCGGCCCCAGCGGCGAAAGTCACGAGGTTCCCTTGACGCAAGCGTGCTGTATCAATCTGCCAGCGGATCGGCTGCTCGTCATCGTTCGTGAGCACGAGCTGCTTCGTGTAGGGAACTTTTCGGATCCCTTCGCGAGTAATGACGCAGCGGTTGAAATGCATCGTCGAGGACGAGAACCGCAGGCGTGGTGCAATGGCCCGTGCTAGCACTCGACGTCGAAGTGGTGCTGGGCCCCCGTTGTTGGGTCCTGAACTGGACCCGACGCCGGCGATCTGAAGCGGGAGGACGAGGTCGTGGCTGCCTTCGCTCAATGGCGTGAATACGAGATGACACGACACTGTCGAGTGCGGCGGCAAGCAGATCTGCCACTTAGAGCACCTCGCGGACAGATCGTCGTCGGCATCCGCTTCTCCGTCCTGTGTGTTGGCACCACTTCGAGGCTTGTCGTCGGTCAACGGCACGAAGATGTTGCTGGCGTCCTCGAGGTGGGCGATCAGCCGTGGCGGAGTCGCGATCGCGAACTCGTCCGAAAAGGCCGAAGACCCCAAGTCCAGCAACAGACATGCCGGGATGGAGCTGTGGTTTTCCAGCGACATCACGCGCGGGACCGAGACGCCCAGCACAACTTCTCCAAAGTCAATGGCTTCGGCTGGAGCGAGGAACACGTCTGGGACCAAGACGGAGGCGCTGACAGGAAGTCGAAGGACTTTGCCGCCTCGTGCGGCTATCACGACGTTCACTTGGTGAGAGCCGCTAGTACTTCCGTCCAACATGATGGCTCGATGAGGTAGCAGCTTCACCACCAGTTCTGTGGACTCCTGCGGATCCACCACACCTTGCGCTGGGCTCACTTGCAGTCCTATCGTTGTGCTCATCGATGGCGGATCCACACTCGCGTAGAAGACGGCCCTCGTGTGCATTCCGAGGTTGGACAAGGTCACGCGTTTTTCGCGCTCAACGCCGATGGAAATGGTGCCAAAGTCCACCTTCTTCTCCCGGGCGACCACCTTGACGTCAGGCAGCAGTGCTCGGCAATTCAGCAGCGTCTTCTCGCCCCCTGTGACGTCTAACTGGAATATTTGCGCTAGCCACATCGCTCCACTTCTCTGTGTGACCCCTAGTGCTGCCATGGCAGGTCCCGACATTGACGGAGGCTTGTAGATCACCTTGCAAACCATCGCGGCCGATGGGCCCAGCGTACCGCTGGCAGGCAGAACCTCAAACACTGGCGTCGCTGAGCCACTTGCGCTCGATCCTTTCTCGGCCATCGTAGTGGTGGTGACTGTGGTTGTCGCGTTGCTCTTGGAGGAATCGGGGCGACTCGATCCGTCGGGCGTGGCCAGCAGCGCCAAGCGCGTCCACACGAACGGAGCTTCCGAGTCGCACGTGTTCGTGATCACCACGTCTCGAGCTACGGATGTGCCCAGGTCCAGAGCTCCAAAGTCAAAGCGCAGCTCTTCCGGCGCCAGCTCGACCACTATCGGGGCCACCTCCGCGACAATGGTGACCTGACGCGGGTGAACGCCGTTGAGCGAGTACGTGATCGCCTGCTGGAAGAACTGCTCTCGAGTCGAGCAAAACACGAGGTCGAATCCTGCCTTGGAATGCGGCGGCACCACTTGAGACGTCAATGCCGTCTTGGGAGCAAGTTCGTCGATTTGCCCCGGCGTGCCGTCCTTGTTGGTAGCGCCCGCTCCGAAGTGCAGCGCGACGAGAACGTTGTGCTGCAAGTTGTTTTGCACCGTGAGGCTGCGAGTCGCGCTGCCGTTGACACTCAGTCGACCGAAGTTGAGGGTCTTGGGGCCGGAGACCACCTGCTCGAGCTCGTCGAACTCCAATGTTCTGGCGCAGTCCGCGAGCTCCGCCGGCGTGGCTGGCGTCGACTTGAACTTCTTCTTGATGAGCTTGAACTCGTCGAAAAAGACCTTCGACTGGCCAGCACTTCCGCCTGCGGGGTGTTGGTTTAGCCAGAGCGGCTCGCTCGACTTGAGGAGGGATGGAGGCAGTCGCAGCTCCTGTGGTTGAGGTCTGCTGTCTCGATCCATGCCGAGGTCGACGCCTCCTGCGTTGGGGACGCCGTCCTCTTCCTCCTGATTGTTGCCTCGAGCCTGGACGACGCTCGATTTGAGCCCTTGGGCCTTCCCCTTCCAGCCTTTGGCTTTGGCTTCTCGCTGAACGCGACACTGAGCCAGATAGTCGTGGTACGCAGCGCGATGGTCGGCACGACGCGCAAGTTCCTTGACGCAGTACGTCAAGTGCGTGCTGTTTGTGCCTTGGAACTCGAACTCGTCCAGCGCTGCGGTGCCGTTCAGTGCGGCGAGTTCATACGGAGGCTGGCGCCGAAAGCGTTTCGACAATTTTCCTTTCGTCTGCTTGGCTTCCTCTGGTAGCAAGAACTTGTACTTTGGTGCGAAGTCGGCGGGGAGCGCCATCGGACCACCAACGAGTCGCTCACTGACAGGCGGCGCAGGTCCAACAGCGGCCGCTCGTCCCAGGACCTTCACAGGAATTTCCAACACGCCGTCGTTGATGCGTAGGGTCAAAAAGCTGTTGAACGTTCCGAGCTGCGTCGGCGCGAAACTAACCACGAGGCTTTGGGACTGCAGCACATCCAAGCGGCCCGTGCGTGGACTTACGGAGTAGTGAGCGACGCCTTTGCCGACTTCGAAGCGCACCGGGAGCCCCGACAGATTCTTCAGAGACAGCAACAGATCGGCGCGATCGTAGGAGCGAACGTCGCCAAAGTCTAGCGGCGGCGTCGGGGACAACTGGAGCCGAGGGATGAACGTCTTCGCTGAGACTTCGAAGGTCAAATTGTGCGCCTGTAAATCTTCGCAGATGATGGACGCAAAGGCGCTCAGAGGCTGCGCAGGTGCTGGAAGAAGCATGAAGGGCGAACTGGACGAATCCAAGCTGCTGTTGCTGCCGGCGTAGTCAGCGTCCTGCCCGCCGTCGAGCCCCACGCCGCCTTGCTTTCGCTCCAGGCGCTGAATTTCCTCCGACGTCTTCGCTCTCGGGTGGTAGACGAACGTGACCAGCGCCTCGTGGAATGGATCAATGCAGCCGTCGGCAGGCGTGATCCGCAGCTCTTTCCGTCGCTCATACGCTTCTCGGTCTTCCTCGACTCCCGTCGCTGCGCCTCCACCAGCCGCCCCGCCACCAAAACTGATCGACGTCTTGAACGCCAACGGCTGCGGCCCGTTGTTCCGCAGCAGCGTCTCGATCGTCCGCGTCTCGCCCGCAAACAGCGACCCGAAGAACAACGACTGCACCGGCTCAAGACCCTGGCGCAGTACCAGCTCAGCCGTGTGCTCCACGACAGTCCCCGACACGTCGACGATCTTCTCGGCAGACGGCAGCGGCCTCGAGTCCAAGCCCCCGGCACTTCTCGCCGTCACGCGACTCGAGTCCTGCACCGCGGCAGCGTCCGCCTCGTCCTCCTCCTCCTCTTCACCGCGTCTGCATTCCCAGATCCGAACGCGTACAATTCCGCGAAAGACCCCCGTCTCGAGGCCATTCGCTTCCACCTTGACGTTGACAGTCTCACGTGGCACGAGTCTGCCCCGCTGCGGCGTGACGCTGATGGCAGCCCGTGAAGCCCCTGGAGCGACTCCAGAGCTCGCGTCTAGCACGTCCACAACGAACGTGCCGGGCCACGCTCCCGAGTTCTGCACCTCGACGAACTGCGCCGAGCGTTGGGCGAGCACCACAAGCCCGAGCTCACACAGCGCCGGCGTCACCTCCAGCAACGGACACGCCCGACGTGCAACCAGCGGAACCTCCAGCGCCGATCCGTCGTCACCGCGGAGCTGCAGCGCGTCGTGGACGATGGCGGCGCTGGACTCGACCTCGGGTTCATCGTCGGACTCGGAGTCGACCGCCGCCGCCTGCTCGAACGTGACTTCGTACTTGACGCCGAGCCCCGGGGGCAGCGTGACGGTCGCGTTCTCGGTCCTGGCGAGGTCCCGACCGCGCAGCAGCACGCGGAACGGCGACGCATGAGGCGGCGGCGCCAACCGGAAGCGCAGCACACGGTCGCTGGCGTTGCGGACGCTCAAAGCCGCGACGTAGCACGCGCCGCGCTCGAAGGCCGAGAACTCGACGGCCGACGGTGCCACCTGCAGTGCCGACGCCGTTCGATCCCCGCGGAGACCGCAGGGCGTCGATGGGCGCCCCACCGCAGACGCCGACGGCATAAGTAGAACGAAGATATCTGGAGACGTGTCCGAGAGGCGCGCGCGTTACGGCGGCGGGTTAGCAATAGCATCGAGACGAGATCGAGACGCGGAGGGGAATTCATACTTCAATTCTGGTTAAGGAGGAGGAGGAGGGGGGTGGGTCTTTGTTCGAAGTTGCACTCGATCCGTATAACCAGGAGCCCGCACCAGGATGGAAAAGAAAAGAAATTGGAGTTTCGCGTTAGCGAAACAAAGGTATCTAGACGAGTGAAGAAAGCAGCACACAATCACGCCCCGGGTAGGCCAGGGTCCCAGCTGCGTCACACAGCAGCTCGCGACAAGATTAGCTCGGCTGCCTCGCAGTCTGAGGCAAGCGTCAGTAACGACCGAGAACCCGAGCTCGGCAGTCGTTCGGAGAGTCGGCGGTGCAGTCGCCAACTTGCCTCGCCGGACACGCTCGACTCTCCAGGGCCAAGACTCAAGCGCGCCCAGCTCACAAGTCAGCGCTGGCCCAGTTCAGCCCCTGGCTCGAGCAGCATCCGACGCTGCTGTGCCTGCCGGTGAGAAGCCCGCACGGGTCATGCCACCGATGCTGCCAGTTCTCGGAGCCTGCATCGAGCGGCGCCCGCTCACTTTTTCACTGGGGGCTGTTCACGGCCACCACTCGATTCCGGCGAGGGCGACTCCGACACGGGCCATAGCCCTCAGATAAGTACCGCTTCCTATCTAGCTTGACGGAACGGCGTCCATGTAGACAGCTCCTGCTCCACCGCCGACATCCTCCCGCTCAAGCTACGCCTACTCCAGCAGATGACGGACGACTCGCTGCTCTTTAGCAGCAGCGCTCCACCGATCACGCTGGCCTGGACCAAGCTTCCACCGGCTGCAGCAACGATCACTCATGCCTGCTGGACGTAGCGCAACACGCACAAGCGGGAGGATTACGCAGCGAGCGAGTCAGCGATGGTCGAAACGGGCCCCAACCGTCTCTGTAAACATCTACGTCGCGCGGACTCTATCATAGCACCTGCCTGAAGCATCAGCCGTATGCTCTCACGTGTGATCTGTGCTTGTGTCAACAGGGCGGTCAATGCCAGTCGTTCCTGACCATCTCGGCATTATTTGGGGGCTGCCTCGCTTCACCTCACTCTCCGAGGATCGGCGAGGCATGCCTTCACTAATCATGAACGACTGCCTTTGACCCCAACTCTGCTTTCGGAATGCTGTTGATGATAAGATTGAATCGCTATCGCTACAACTCCCAAGCTCTAACGATTCTTAAGCGGGCTTGAGCCGCTTCCCAAGTAAAAGACCCGCATATCTTGGTCTCACTATGCTCATCACAGATCTGCTAAACTGCCGGGTCTCCACGTAGTCACACGGCAACATAGTCACGGTCGCCGTGTCTGCATCGGAATTCCAACAGTCTTGAGTGTCTTCATTGGGGGGGATCGAGTGTTCGGCGAGTCGATCTATAGGGGGGGGGGGGTAGAGCGTGTTAGTGACAATGGTGACAATGGTAGAACGACGGTGGACGCTGAGCTTACCAGTCGAGTTCCTCCTGCGTGGCGCGCTGGAGCTTGTTGGAGAGGTCGGCGATCTCGCGTTGGCGCGTCTGGAGCTCGCCCTGGAGCGACGACAGCGGGCGCTGCTCGTACTGCTGCAGCTGGGCCTCGAATTGGCGCAGGCGAGCCAACTCGGCTCGGAGCGCCCGGATCCGCGTCTTCTGCTGGCGGACAGCAACTTACAACGGGAAGGAACGTGTCGGGTTACGGTGTTATCGGGCAGCGCGCAGGATGTTCACTCCACGGACCTTTTGGTGCTTGTCGTGACCGACTGTCGTCGCATTGGCCTGAAGTTTGTGGCGAAGTTCGTCGAGCTCGGCGACACTCGGGACTCGGATATGCTGCCGCTTCTTGTTTTGCGGCGACTGGAGCTGCACTTGGTCTTGCGTCGGCGCCTCCAGCCCCGATCTCTCGGTGATTGCACTGGTCGCGATGCATGCAGGACTGGAATGGCAACACAACAACAAAGGACGGTGTCATGAATTAGACATAACGATGCTGTGTGGTTACTGCGTAGCGGCAAAGGGGGCGACAAGTCGAAGGCAACACAAAAATCTCGCCATACATTGAGCGTGTGGTCTTCCTTTCTCCTAGTGGCTGCTTCTCGCTATCTAGCTCCTCACTAGGTCTGAAAACTACCGAAGAACTCCCAGCACCCTCCTCACTGGTGACCTCGTCTTGCACTTCGGGGGCGTCTGTCGTTAAAACCTCTTGGATTCCTGGAAGGGCCAGCATGTCGTCGACGGCGATGCCGGGGAAGCTGGAGGGTGGCGGTGGGGGTCGCGAGGCCATGGTATGAACCTGTGAGTATTACGCTGAGAATAAGCAAGTGAACGCAACGTGCTGTCCAGTCGATCGAGGCCGTGACTCGTTGCGATGTCTATCCTGCAGCTTCTCGATCGATGTCTCACTGACGAAAATCTCACGTCAACGATTTTCTTTTTGAAACAAAAAGTCGATTGGGTCTGAATTAGAAAATGGAGAACGAGAAGAACCTTGGACACCTTCTTAGTTGCGTAGGTGGCTGCTCATCAGGTTAACCTGTGCACAGCATCACAGCAGCAGACTAGTCAGCAAAATCCCGTCCAAAGGAGGCCTGTTGGCCGTATCATCGTTACCCAGTCGATTTCTTTCTTGGCGGCATTTTGAATCTTCTTCGTCCAGAGATCGGCGATCTCCTCCTTGTGGAACTTGAGCTCGCCCTCCAGTGAATCTCGCGAGCGCTTTTGGTAGTTTCGTGACTGGGTTTCGAGCTCCTGAAGCCGAGCGAGTTCTGACTGCCGCTCTTGGAGCTTCATTTTCTGCTGTCGGGACTCGTCCTGTGCAGCAAAATCAGCTCAAGTGAGCGACCTCAGGCTGTGGCTTCTCGCTCAGTTCAATCGTACCTTCTTGCGCTTCCGATAGCGGCGAGAAGCTGTCTGCATTCTCAATTTACGGCGGAGCTCGTCGAACTCTGCGCCATTCATAACGTGCACACGCTGGCCGTTTGGTACGACATGTGAGGTCGTGGTCGCAGCCGCTGCTCTCATTTTCAAGCGTGATGCTGCTGAATCACGCGGTGGTTGTGAAGCGAATCGAGGAAGAGGTGCAACAGGCAGGTGGAGTTGAGCTGACCACTGGGGTAGCTGGATTGGCATCATTCCTCTCCCCGGCGCAGCTTGGGGCCTACCATTCAAACAAGGAAAATGGTTAGACAGGGCCGAGTTCTGCACGTCGGGCATGGAAAACGCCGAGGTTAACGCTCAAAACACCAGTGTAGGTGGTTGCGTACATTGACGATGAGATCGGCATCTGCGGACCATCGCCTCGAACTTCCTCTGCTGCAGGCACTGGGTGGCTTTGTTCTTCTTCCTCCTGCTGCTGCCCATCGCAGTCGTTGTTTGGGCACGAGGTCTCAATCGCTTCACTGATGTCCGAGCTTGCGATGTCTCCTCCGTCGTCTTGAGTCGTGCCGTCGGCTGAGCTGTGGTTGAACCCCGTGAGACTCGAGGGATTGTTGTCCATGTCGTTGTCGTTGCTTTTGCTGCTCGCAGTCGTCGACTCAGTCCTATCATCACCAAGGGGGCTGTCCATTGCCAGCAGCTCCAGCACTTCCTCCATCATGACGCGGTCACTCGGGCTCGGACCGAAAAGGTGGGTTGCTTGTCGCCAAGACATTTGTAGGACACTTGACCGGGATCGAATGAAAAACGAAGTGGAATTTTAAATGAGCAAAGATGGTCGGTGAACAAAATTGATGGCCCAGGCCCAGATCAATCTTTTCTCAAAATTGTCACGAAGGAATTCAAAACTAGGCATAAAGTACCTGTTCATCGGAAGAAAAAAGCCCGACTACAGTCCAACCTCCGAATAAATAACTGTATTGCAATTTTTACGGTATTGGAACTTGACAATAACTTATTCCGACAACATTTGTGTAACGTAAAATTATTTATTATCCACACCTTCGAAAATAATGGTAATTACGCGTCGCTCGATTTTTCAGCCGCAAAGCATACGCTTTCGCATCATCGCCACGGGATTTTGGCAGTGAATCTGGAGGCGGTTCTCCTTCTAAAGGATAATAAAGGTTCCTATGGAATAGAAGGCGTTTGGACTATCGGAGGCCCAGAGGAAATGGGATGTCATCAAGAGTAAGGCTGCAGATGACGTGGCCAAATTTCTATCGGACAGGCTACCTGCTGGTCCTATTCAGCAGGATGGCGACCCGGTGTAACCCCACAGGTTACCAGTCTCACCTTGTGCATGACACTAGAGAGACTGACTTACAGGGGTTGCTGAGATAAGGGCAGTAACCACTTACGGGCATAGGATGACGTTAGGGCAGCTTAAATGACATTAATGTACCTCAGTTCGAAAACCAAAAAAAAAATCCTTCTAAAGGATAATAGACGCTTCTGGAGCGCCAGCACGGTAATGAAGGTAGTTAACTATGATTTGCAATAGATGTTTTGGTGACTGATATTGCCTAGTATTGCGAGCTCACCAGCAATAATTTATTTTTCAGGAAGAGTGCTTTTGATGCAGTAACTTATTTTCTAGGCTCACGGCAATCCGTATGAAGCGGTATTATCGGAAGGTCTGCCTGCCCCCAGTGACTTGAGTTCGTTGGCGCAAGCTCTTTCACGGCTGCCCAATGTTTCCGCAGACTACGGGCTCAGCAGCCACCGAGACGGCGACAACCACCAGAACGCGGCGGAAGGCGAGCTTTGAGAAGAAGGTCGTCTTCGCTCCGTAGCACGCGCCCCAACTGCCAGGGACGTTGCGGTCCCACTACTGGGCCTCGTCGTAGCCCAAAATGCTGGATGACCAGGTAAGAATCGACGGGACGAGAGACTTTCGTATGAGGAATTCCTCAACGGCTTCGGGACGTTGCGGTAGTTTGACACGGGTCTCAGATTCCAGCGCTCGAAGCACGCAGACTCGTCACTTCACTATTTATCTTTCTCGGCAGGGACCGAACAATATACACTTGAATATTGATTGTTGGTCTTTCGGCTCAAGACAATTGAGAACCGAATCAACATTTACAACTCGCAAATGTCTTGCCAATCTAGTGCAATGGAGATATCTAATTCTTATGTTGTGAGTCTTGGCATCTAACCGCTACGGGGAGAAGCCCAAGTTTTCACTGTTGAATCCGCGCTTTCACCATTGGTAATGTGGGCAACTGCATTATTAACTATGAGGACTCTTCTTACCGCTGGTTCGTTCCAGAGCCGACGTTGGATGCTACATGTAGTAATAATCGTTGCTGCTTCCCACAGTACGCATTTTTTCTCTTATTAAGATACACGTTGAGGACTCGTTTCCATCTTCGAGTTGTCGTGGCTTATGAAACTTCAAGGCCGACACTAATTTTCGATCGACCAGGTAAAACACGTACGAAAAAGTCATACAAACGTGAGGAAGGCTGCAAGTGCACATCAATTGGAATATAGCACACCTTTCACCGTGAGCACAAGGAGGAGTAAAGGCGAACATAGGCAGGATGGGAAAGTAGTGACGATATATTAGCTAAGCTTACATCAGTGAGAAGAAAAGAAGCAGCACCTCTTAACGAAAAGTTTTGGCGACTAGGAAACCAATGTTTCAGCGCTCGGAAAAGCTACAATGAAGTGCAGCAGCACGTTCTAATGTCGTCCAAGCAATCAGTACACAGTCCACGAACCGACGTATTAAGCAATAGCAGCCACTTTCTCCCCGTACTTCACAGTTAGCTCGTGCTGCTCCCACAACTCCACAATTTGATCCCACCGTTCGGGGTCCGCATCTTTCAGGGTCGGCTCCTTCGTCTTGTTCGTGGTTTTCTGCTTCTTAATATTTCCACGCAGATTTACCTCCGTCTCCAGATCGTTGATCGTCCTAATGCCGAACTGGCTTAGCAACGCACTGGTTGCTCGTCCAATGCCCCTAATCTTTCGGACGCTGTCCGTACCGACAGCAGTCACCAAGTCGATGGTTTGGCGCTTGAACTTACCAACCAGTTTCTTTGTAACAACGAACACAAGCTTCACGTGCTCCAACCTCTCCAGAAACTCGAGCTTGCTCAGCACGTACACAAGCTCCGAAGCGTTCACGGGATGTGACTTCGATATAGTCATTTGGAACAAGATGAGAGGTCCATCGTTGTCCTTGTTCCACTTCGCAGCGTTTCGGTCAGGCACGGGCCTGTCCGAGTCCATTTTCGGCAAGTAAAAAGAGTCGATTGACTCCCCATGGCTTCGCCGTTGGCTTGTGGTACGGTCCGGACGTAACCAGCGATGGCGTCAACGTGTCGGTGTCGAACTCATCCGTTGTGTTGCTTTCGGCGATCAGTAGCGTGCTTTCTTCGACTGGAGCAATGTCACCATCAGGCAACGACGTTACCCGGAGTTCACAGCCTTGGCGAAGTATTTCATGCGAATTGGACTCGAAAATCCACCCAGCTGCACTTCTCGTCCTTTTTCAAACCAATAGTCGGAGACGCTCTCTGGCAGCAAACTCTAGCGTTTGCAAGCATTGCTCGAGCTTGGTCCTAACAAAGGAAGACGCGAGTTTAAGCCTTGCGCATCGCTTTTGACCCGGCGGAGGATCGAGGTGCAGGAGGCTATTACGGGTATCTTCAGTAGTCTCCTCAAACAAGAGGCCTTGAAGCGGCTTGACCGGCAATCCCGGGTCGACAGGCCCGGCGGTTGCCGCCACCCGAAGGGTGGCAAGGCGCCCGCCCGCTCGAGTTTTGTAACTCTTTACTTTTTTTCTAGTTAAGAGTTCTCGTCAAAATGAGAGAGAGGACGGCTGCCCGCGACGCAGTGCTGGAAGTGATTGCGCTGAGGACGTTCCCCCCTACGTTATCCTACCCAGAACAACACAAGCAGGCGCTCCTGTCGACGTGGCTGTCCTATCCTACGTTTACGTGGGCTCCGGAGTGTTTGACAGACACGCGAAAGCCTTCTTGTGTTGTCGAGGGATGTTCGTGTACGCCTGCGGTGAAGGAGTACACAAGTCGCATGGTTCATGATATCGAGCACAAAACGGTTTTGTATTATGCGCGGTATACGTGCACGGGTGTGTCTAAGGGCAGATCATTCTCTACAATAGACGACGAGTATATATCCTCGTCGAAGGTAACCCTCCTTGCGTTTCCTTATTTACTGACTTACAAATCTGGAGTTTCCGTGAAAATGTTTGATCTAGTGTATGACAGCATGCTGACCACGAAAGGCATTGCTGGGGCAACACACAATGTCACCCGGCGACGGCAAAAGCGGTTTTACCACCTGTTAGCGCTAGCTGCAACAAGTACGGGGCTACGGCGAATTGAAAACCCCAGCTTCTCACCCCCACTCCTCCCAACAATAGAGCAGTTCATGACAAGTAACGGGTGCATTGATGAGGAATCGCTACAGCGAGTGTGGCTCGCTCAAAGTGAAATATGCTCTAGGCTCCTGGAAGCCCAAATGGCTCACGCGAAGTGCTCACGAGTAATTCGTATCGACCACTCTCAAAAATTCTGCAGCAAGCTCAAGGTATTTGGGTCGGGCGGTGAGAAAGAGCAGTCGTCCAGCGTGCGTATGCTTTTTCTGGTTCAAAATGAAGTGGGTCAGATAGTATCGAGAGGTCTAACCCGGTCTGAAAATCACGAGGAGTCTGCAGCAATACTTCAGTCGGTGATCCCGAAGCTAGACCTCTCTTCCAGTCCACCTCTTGTTTGTGTCTGCGATAATGCAAACCAAACGCGTGGAATGGTGGATAAAGTGTTTGGCGGCAAAGTCCTTACAAAGCAGGATCCATTTCATGTCATCCAGAGATTGACCGAAAAGCTCTCAGAGCAAAGCCAGCGGAAAGCGCTGTCGAAGCAGCTTTCTCGCGCGATGTATGACGTGGAAAATAAAATTCGCGCACCTGATGCTATGGCGGAGAGGTTCGTATCCGTGTTGAGCGAAGTACAGCGGTCAAGTATTCGTGTTAGTATTCCTGTATGGGAAAACTGCATTGCTGTGAATGCCGATCAAATTCGCGCTGGAGATTTGTTTTTTGTGGAAGAAAATGAGTACTTAGAGAGAGGCAAGAAGATTCGCGTCGTATCCACCAGTCAACTAGAAGCTGTGCACTCTAAGCTACGGAAACTGCTCGATCGGATTGTTTCCATCGAGGTAGGCATGCGCATTCTCGACATTTTTCTCCTGCAGGTAAGCTGCTGCAGCCAACAGCTCGACTTGTAGATCTCTCTAACTGATTTTGTATGCGCAGCACAATCTCAAGACAGGAGCGAAGTTCAAACGTAACCCGTCGTTTGCCGAGTTTGACTTTGTTGCTCTGTGTCAGACTGCTGTGATTTGTCGTGATGATATTCCAGATTCTCCCCAGCTCGAATTTATTCACGAGCTATTAGCGTTTCAGAGTACTACAGCATCTGTGCAGCAGCGTCTTCGTCCTGGTGGAGATTCAGCAGTTAATCGCCCCTGGGAGCGAGTATATGGCGTGCATACTGTGTCGACCGCCTCAGTGGAGGTATCAATGCTACGAAAACGAGCTGCGTCGTCAGACATCAGGCAATTGCTGACTTCAGTTCACGTCAACCGAAAGCTCGTCTCTCAGGAGGTATTCGTGCAGCAACTGGGTTTGGAAGTGGAATACGAATCAACGGCTGAGTTCTCCTCCAACGAGTTTTCATTGTTAGAGCAGATCCGCAAGGAACAGCTAGCCTTGGACGAGCGAACGTACTGGTGGCGTGAATGCGTGGTTGTCACGACAGTCCTGTATAATGCATCAGTGCGTCAGCTGGATAATCCAAGTCTAAAGCTGAGGAAACGTTGCTTACGCACGATTGACAAATACCTAGCAACTATCGACGCCAAGTTGAAGTCCGGTCCTACGCAGCCATCTACCTCCAGTATCCTGCGTTTGAAATTGGACGAACACGGCAAACCAAACGACGATGTAAACTCCGAGGATGACGAGTGTCTGCAGAAGAAACTGTTCAACTTGCTCCGAGTGAAAAGTGCTATCAAAAAGCGAACGCAAGTTTTTTGCAATGTGTTTGATTAAGCTGGGTGTCTTTGTGCTTCAATATCACGAAAGACGAAGCCATGGTTAATGCGCCGATGGACTGCGCTGCGCACTGCTGAAAATCGTATCGAACGAATGAAGATAGTTCTGCGTGTCCCGCCCGAAATGCAGCAGAGAACTGGAGCAGATCATTGCGCAACGACTAGCTCACAACAAAGCACACTTTCAGTTAGTAAGCAGATCTCTGACGAGACAAACTGCTCATCTGTATCACCAATCTCGAGCACAGAGCCAGCAACGAGCAGCCAAACCACTTACAGTTCTGCGTCCGACTTACCCGTCGACAGCAATTTTGTTGTGTCCGCTACTGAAGGTCTGCTGCACGCATCTGACGAATTAGATGATGCGTCGTCAGCGCTAGCCAAGCGACCAGCGACGGGTGGACTGGCTGACGGCGAATTCGAGGTGATTGACGAAGTCACGCGTGAGCATTTGAGGCAGTTTGCAGCAGCGATACCCAGGTCCAAAGGCAAGTGGAACAAAGTTTTGGAAGAGTACGCCATCGTTCTTCCAGCCACCAAGCTGAGTGCCGAAAACCTTCGCTGCCGCCTGAAAGAAACACACAAATCTCGTAAAACAGACCCACAACTCAACACGCCAGCATATTCAAACAGTCAGATTAACACACTCCCTGAAACCAGTTTGGACGCTCGTGAGGCTTCAGAGACGAAGAAGCGCCAAGCCTGTCAAAGCTGCCGTGACGCAAATGGCAAGTGCGGAGTGGACAGCCGAAACTTGAAGTGCCAGTACAAACAACAACCACAGCGCACGATGTCATCGTTCTTCAATATCTCAACAGACAGTCGCTCTGAAACCTAGCATCCCAACCAGCATACACGTTCTTCACAGCCAACATAACAAACACAAGTATTAGTGCATTTACGCAGCATGTTACAACAACTAGCAGATAAAACCGCATAGAGGAACCTCTACCTTAATTTTCACCACCGATATCTCACAGCGACGAGGGTATCGTCACGACGATGAGCCGCATTTACATCTCGAGCCCTTGTCGACGAGGTGCCTGCGACCGGCATGTAACGCATTCGGCTGGGCATGCGTCGCTTGATGTTGACGCTGCTGCACGAGCATGAACTGCAGGTACTGGATCTGCTGCAGCACCATGGCCTGCTGCTTCATTAGAGCACTCTGCCTGTACAGGTTGTGCTGCTGCTGAGTCATGGCGGGCGTCTGGCCGAACAGCATCGGCGACTGCGTCGCCTCCGGCGACTGCGTCGCCTCCGGCGACTGCGTCGCCTCCGGCGTCAGCTGCGCGTCGAAGCTCCGAGTCTGCGTGGCCTCGTTGCTGCTGCTGCTGCTAAGCCTGGGCGAGTCCTTCGCCTCCGCGACATCTGCGTAGGTCTGCGGCTTGAGCTCCGCACTCATTTGCGCGCTGGCGGGAGTGCTCACGATTGGAACATCACGGGTTCGTCGCTGCCCGCGGCACCGTCCTTCAGGTGGCTGCGCCAGCGGCTTGTCGCCGTGGCAGATGTTGATCTTCGCGACTGCAGGTGTAAGGCTTACACTGTAAGCTCAGCGAAATGGCTACATGAGCTCCTATTGGCCAATTATTCTCGGGGTGCTCGGGCGGACGCCGGTGCCAAACGGTGCACAACGGTGCATAACGGTGCCTGACGGTTGCATGACAATCCCACGAATACCGGTAAAGCCCCCCCCTTGAAGCCCAGCGCTATCCCTGATCTCTCGGATGATTAGCTCCACCAACCTCTCCTTGGCGAGCGTTATCTTGTTGGTGTCACGAGACAAGCAGAAGCGCGCCGTTCCGCCAAAAACCTGGACACGACTGTCGATCTCAGCGTCATCCAAGCCGAGATCCAGTACCAGCGCCGCCTCTTGCAGCTCATCAGACGTCCACAGCGGCATAAAAAGAAATTTACCATCGGTCCCGTTTCTTCTGAGCCACTCATCGTTGGGGCTAGTGAACACCACCATGTTCGTACGTCTCGTTTTTGTACGCCGTCACATAGGAGGAGTATCTTCTTAATTTTCTTTTTGGTCTCCTCGCTTATGCCGTCTTGATCTTCCGCCAACTAGTCAAGCTGGTGCTGAAGACCACGGAGAACCGTCAAAAGCGTGTCCTCGTCAGCGTGTGAGACGCGCGTTGTCTCAACGCCGTCCTCATAGACTGCAAACTGTGTGGCTTCCTCATTCTTGTCGTAGGAAACCGCGACAACGATCCACTCATCACGATGGGCTTTGCAGAACTCCTCAAAGCAGTACGCGTAGAAGACCGACGTGCCGATGTCAGGCGTGCCGGTCACCGTCAAGCAGCTCTCTTGAGTTAGCACAAATTGCTCGACGAGAGGATAGTACTCCTCGTAGCACTCGCGTACGTAGTAGTCCTCGCCGCCGCCGTACTCGTACTGAAACGGCAGGCCTGGTAGCTTGCGCCTCTCCTCTCTTCCGATCGGCATTTTGTGGGGGACGCTCGGGCAGCCTCTATTTCATTAATGTCGGTCCGGGGCTGCCTCGCGGCGCCAGTGGTCCCAACCAGCAGCAGCTGTTTCTACCGTGGGTGAGGCCTCCGATTGAAGCAAGACGAGTATATTTCAACAAGCCGAGCAGAGCCCCGCAAGCGGGGCTTTTTGCGCAGGGAAAGGCCGAGCACGCGTGAATCGCTTCGCTCGGCGGGGAGGTTGCTCAAGCTAAAACACATAGTTTAAGTGAAGCATTCCAAATGGAAATGCCATACAATAGGGGGTCAGAATTAGCTTTTTTGCCTTCATATTCCTGCCGAGATGGCAACCATATTTTTCATGGTCGGCGAATATTTCCATCTCGGAAATGGAACACCTCCGGAGGTAAACCATTTTTGAGATGGTCGACCATTTCCCCAAATGGTTAGCCATCCACATGCCATTTTACAGTCAATCGTGATTTTTGCGCAGCAGAGCGCCATATACACTTTTGTGTTGAAGTTTGTATCGCTAATAAGTATTGGCTATTCACTACGGCCATCGAGCTGCGGTTTGCAGCGCAGAACACCTAAAATGCAGGTCAGGTCGTATATGTACTGTACTACATCTAGATACCTGGGCTAGCTGCAGTGCGTTTTCGGGGGAGGGGGGCTTTAGCACACGCAGCGGCCTCCCTCTCGAGCGAGGACTTTCCACCGATGCTGGGGACTTCGGATAGTTTGCATGAAATGGATGACCATTTCAATTCTGAACCGTGTCATATTTTGCAAGTGTTCCTACCATTTCTTCGTCCGACAATCTACAATATCTTTTGTACCATTTGCCAATCCTGACCCCCTACTATGGTTTAGCTAGAGCAACAGAAAATGATAACTCCTAGGAATGGATGTCATGCCCCTCAAATCCCCAAAATATCCACTATTAGGCGCCTCGCTGGGCATGTTTGGCCTCATAGAATAACAATGGGCGAGACAGCCCAGCCACCTGGCGTGGAAGCGCGAGCAACGAACGCATTTACAAATATAAAGCCGGCAAATTGGCTGGATTCGGCGAGCTCACTTTCACACTCCTTCTGTAAGAATTTACCCCCTACCTTCAAACCGTATATGTTACCGAAAATACGTCAAAAGTAGCTGATTTTCTGTGTAAAAGCCAATACTGTGGATTTTCTGTTGCTGTGGCACGATCCAATCTATAACGTGGAATAGTACACAACAATTTCTCTGTATACGACATTATTCGTGGAAGATTTCGTCCTCAGAGGCCATCGCAGAGTGTTGTGACTGTTCCCTGGATTTTATATCCTGAGTCCGTCCCAGGAGTCCAACTGGGGCTAATACAGTACTAACATAATGCATACATTTTGCAATCCGATGGTAATTGTGACTTGAAAACTACCCGGGATAAATAGTACATGTATCTGATAAAAAGAAATAATTACTTCACATTCAACATTATCTAATGGTAAAATCAAATATCACGTTGATAAATGGTTTATCTACTCCACTTGTCGGGCAACACACCCTGCGTCACAAATTTGGATTCTCTCCGTTGTATCAGCTAGCATTAACGTGTTGCATGCTTGCAATTTATTTAGGATAAGCTTATGGAGGATTTGTTTGGTCCCAAGACCAAACACTTCTACCCCTTCTAGTATCTTCATTTTTGTCAAGCATCCAAACTGAGTACTATCATCACTCTCTACTTCATTATGCATATTATTCATAGTACGGGAGTCCCGCATCAATTAAAGGAATCGTGCTCAGAATCTACGGTTATTTTAGTTTGCGTTAGATAGTTTGCGTTTGGTTTCAACGTGTTCCAGAAAATTGTGACGCGAAGCAGAGTCAACTCCTTTATTATGCGCCACAAAACTCAGAGACATCAAAAACAAATGAGGTTGCATTAGCGTTTCCTGTGGCCAGACGTGGAGAACCTATCGCAACTCGCACATGTTTGTTTTGACAGCACTGTAAAGTGCAATTTACTATAAATTTCAGGTACATTGTATCCTTTTTTTTACTTAAGTAGTCTCTCATATGCGGAGTATACTATATAGCGGCGTGACTGTACAATGCACAGAGAATTGATCAACGATGTGGTGCAATGTAGTCTGTACATTCAAAGTTTGTTGAGCTGAAGAGCTTCCTGCAGCACCATGTCACAGATTATGTGCTGTACACAAGCACAACTTGCACATTGAAGGAATGTTGGTCGTCGAAGTTTCGCGAAGCAGTAATCAAGTTTACCAGGGTTCTAGATTGTAGGAACTGGCGAAGCCTGATGACTTTAAACTTTTGATTCAATATCACTTTCCATTTTACACTGCACCGCAAACAAGAGTTCAAGTCGTTTTTGGTTATGAGCCCAAACACGCTAGGTCCCAACGACGTGCTACGCGAGGATAACTACTTCCTGTGGGAATTCAACTGCCGCATGGCACTCGCGAGGAAGGACCTACTGGACCACGTGGAGATGAAGTCAGAGGGTGCAGCAAAGCGGGAGACCGAGGCGTGGAAAGCCGCCGATTTCAAGGCGATGGCTGTCATCTCGAAGCTACTGAGTCCAGTTTACCAGTCCATGATCCGAGAATGCAAGTCCGCGAAGGAAGTATGGGAAACGCTGCGCGAGTTCTTCGTCAAGCAGAACTTGCACAACCGAGTCCAGCTTCGGAAGCAGTTGCACGAGTTCCAAATGACATCTGGGACTGACTTGGGGATCGCCTGCTCAAGTTTGATGACCTCCGTTTACGACTTTCGGCTGTTGGCGACAAGCTGAACGACGACGAGAAGCTCGTGATTCTCCTGGGGAGCTTGTCGAGTGAGTATGATGCCATGGTGAAGATAATCGAGGCTCACTCATCCGTGATGTTGATGGTTGCGAAGGAGATGCTGAGGCGCGAGTCGGAGACGCTCAAGAAACGCAAGAAGCAAGAGGAAGCGTTCATCGTGTCTGCACGTGGTGTCCATGGAGGCGGCAGGCGACGTAACAATGTGGGGTCACGACGGACCCAGCAGGGCAGCATGGACATGGAGCCGATACCCGCGGTAGTCGACGTGACAAGCAAGGCCAGCCACATGGAGGTCGAGGGGCATCGAAGTTCAATGGACGCTGCTTCGAGTGCAATCAGTTCGGGCACAAGCGCAGTGAGTGTCCCAAGCTCAGCAAACGGGATGATGGAGACGAATTTGTGTTCGCCGCGACGAGGGAAGTATCGACGGCATGGCTGCTAGACAGTGGTGCTAGCACGCACATGACGCACAGTCGGCAGGACTTTGTGGAGTTTCGAGAGCTGCAGAGCCCGACAGATATCGTAGTAGCAAGTGGGCAACGGCTACGCACAATGGGGGTAGGAACTGTGCGCTTCATGATCGACAGCGGCCGGGTGATCAAGGTGACTGAAGTACTGTATGTCCCAGATCTGGATCGGCGTCTGTTATCGATTCCGTCGCTGGTGGCCAAGGGCGCTTCTGTTGAATTCACTGGTGATGGGTGCACTATCAGTTTTGAAGGGAGATTGGTTGCGCGTGTGGAGAAGCGCGACAAACTATTCGTCTGGAACGTGGTGGAGACGACGGACGAGGAGAGAATGCCGGACGTCGCAGCATCGGCGGAGCTGCCCCCTGGAAGTTTGTGGCACGAGCGACTGGGTCATGTGTCGAAGAAGAAGATGGTGTTGGCGTCGCGCGCGGCAGAGGGTGTTCCAAGTTTTGTTCAAGACGAGGAAGGGTCAGTTGACGCGCTTTGTGCTGGGTGTTCGTGTGGTAAGATGACCGTGAGCCCTTTCTCAAGACAGTCCGGAAGTGTAGTGAAGACTGCCGGATTGTTAGACATCGTACACTCTGATGTCATGGGTCCGATGAAGCCGCAGTCACAAGGGGGAGCGCGCTTCGTGGTGACGTTTGTGGATGATTATTCGCGGTACGTACACGCGTATTTGATCAAGGCGAAGTCGGAGGTTTTTGCGCGGTTCAAGGAGTATAAGGCACTGGTGGAGGCGCAGACCGGTCGTCGTATTCGTTGCGTGCGCAGTGATAATGGAGGAGAGTATGTGAACTAGCAGTTTGGAGATTACTTCGCTGCGCATGGGATCGTGCACCAGACTTCAACACCGTACACTCCGCAACAGAACGGTCTAGCCGAGCGTATGAATCGCACGCTGGTTGAGATGGCCCGATCGATGTTGTACCACCGCGGGATGGCTCGTGATTGGTGGGGTGAAGCACTCCATACGGGTGTGTATGTGACCAACCGCGTTCCGAACACTGCTCGCCCCCAGTCTACCCCTCACGAAGTTTTCATGGGTCACAAGCCCGACCTAAGCCATCTGCGTGTGTTTGGTTCAAGAGGATTTGTTCACGTTGACAAGTCACGCCGGAGCAAGTGGGATGCTCGAGCTCATGCATGCATTTTCCTCGGATATGCTGCTGGGTCAAAGGCCTATCGCGTATGGGACGTCGAAGATGAGCGTGTAGTCACTACCAGAACGGTTGTCCTGGATGAGCGTCCCGTTGACAACAATCGCAATGTGGTGCACGTGACCAGACAGACCCCGCTGGAGCTCGACGACGATGTGAATCTGGTACAGCAGCAACCTATTGTACCCGTTACGGACAATGGCGGTGACACTGAAATGGCTGAGGTTGATGACGATCCAGTCGATATGGAAGTCGACATGGTGCCAAACACGCTGGTTCAGAGTCAGCATGATGGACAAGAGATGTCTCGCAGAGGGGGAGAAGAAAGAACAATGCCAGTGTCGGCGTCAATTCCGGACACTATAGCTGCTCGACAACTCACCAACCAGGCATCTCTACTTCAATCAGCTCTTGTTCCATCATCTGCGCGCACTGGAGGAACCTCGTTGAGCGATCATCTCGTATTCGGCCCAACCAGACCTCGCCAAGTTCGTATTTCAGCCCAGCAGCAACCGCGGCTGTTGACAGGGACCCAAGAACCAAGCACACCAGCCTATCCAGCATTACCGCCGAGTGAAGGAAGCAGAACGACCGGTGGGGCTGATCGATTTTTGTTGGAGGATGGTGAAAACAACTCGTCAAGCGGACAAGATGCGACGGGAAATGGTTACACTTCAGACAGGAGACTTGATGAGCCGGACGCCAAGCGACCGAGAATCGACGACGAGTATGAGATTGCACTCGCTGCGTCTGAAAGTATTCCCAACTCGTTTGGTGACGCGATGCGATCTCCTGAATCGGACAAGTGGAAAGAGGCGTGCCGTGCTGAAATTCGTGCTCACGTGCGGAACCACACCTGGGATCTGGTTTACCGTCCGCCTGGTGTTCGTGTAATTGGACACAAGTGGGTCTTCGCCCTTAAGCGAGATGAACATGGAAACATTATCAGGTACAAAGCGCGTTTAGTTGCTCTCGGTTGCTTCCAGACCTATGGGGTTGACTACACATCTACCTACTCTCCCGTTGCAAGTCTCAACACGGTGCGGATTTTCCTTGCGGTGTGCTGCCAGCGTGGATACGTGGTGAAGCAGTATGATGTTGAAACTGCCTTCCTAAATGGTGACCTGGAAGAGGAAGTGTACATGGTGCCCCCAGAAGGCATTAACGTTCGTGATGGCATGGTATGTCGTCTTCGTCGCAGTCTCTATGGCTTAAAGCAAGCCGCGGCGGTGTGGCACAAAACCATCCGGAGCGTGTTCATTGCATTGGGGTTCAAGCAGTGCAAGTCGGATCCCTGTCTGTTCGTTCGCGTTGGTCAAAATGGGCCCGTTTACATCGTCCTCTACGTCGACGATCTACTTATCGGATGTGAGGCTGAAGAAGAGGCGTCGAGTATTGCAGAGGTGTTGGGTGCTCGCTTTCGACTTAAATCCCTTGGAGACGCTCGCTTTATCCTCGGCATGGAACTTCACTACAACACGCAAAAGGGGGAGCTTTTTGTGGGTCAGGCGCAATACATTTCGCGAATGATTGCACGTTTTGGCCAAGCGGATGCCCATCCGGTTCGAAACCCGAATGTCATCGGTCAAGATCTACGTGCAAGTGACGAACACCCGAAGTTGGACGCGAAAAAGCCATATCGCGAGCTCGTTGGCTCACTTCTCTACGTAGCTAACGCGACCCGGCCTGACATTTGTGTTGCAGTTGGCATCCTGTCGCAGCATCTGGAGGATCCACCCGAAATGCACTGGAGGGCAGCTGTGCGCGTACTGCGTTATCTCAAGGGTACGCTAAGTACTGGTATTAAGTATTGCCGTGGAACTCAATTGCGTCTGCTCGCTTTCAGTGATTCTAACTGGGGAAGCGATTTATCTACTCGCCGATCGACATCGGGCGTGCTTCTGCAGCTGTGTGGTGGACCTGTCGTGTTCAAGGCGAAGAAACAGGCGACAGTCGCGCTATCGTCAGCCGAAGCCGAATACATGGCAATTGCCGTGACAGTGCAGGAGGTGTTGTGGGTGCGGCAGCTACTCAAAGAGATGGCGATCGGAATCGGATGCGCTACTGACGTCTTCATTGATAACAAGGCTGCAATCAGCATGGCAAGCAACAGCGGGTACACTCCACGAGCCAAGCACATTGATCTCCGGGTGCACTTCGTTCGTGATCACGTCGAAAATGGTGCGATCAAGGTTCAGCATGTGCGTTCCGCTCAGCAGCTTGCTGATTACCTTACCAAGCCACTCCCCACTCCGCAGTTTGTTCTTCTGGTGACTGCAAGTGGTGTTGTTCGCTACAACGATCATGGGGCGCAAGTTGAGGGGGAGTGTTGAGCTGAAGAGCTTCCTGCAGCACCATGTCACAGATTATGTGCTGTACACAAGCACAACTTGCACATTGAAGGAATGTTGGTCGTCGAAGTTTCGCGAAGCAGTAATCAAGTTTACCAGGGTTCTAGATTGTAGGAACTGGCGAAGCCTGATGGCTTTAAACTTTTGATTCAATATCACTTTCCATTTTACGCTGCACCGCAAACAAGAGTTCAAGTCGTTTTTAAGTTTAGGCTGGCATAGATTCAATAGCTTAAAGCGTGACAGGAAGCTTCAGGTTCACTAAGAGGCTTTCAGAAGCACCGCAAAAAAAAACACGTAGCCAAATACACGTGCCAACGATACCGACTTTTGGTACGTGTTTTTCTACTGAAGTCTTGGGTTCAATGATAGCGTCGATCAAAATCACGTAGCAAAAGCACGTAGCGAGGGTGTCGGAGCACATTTGGGTGAAAAATATCGAGCATGATGCGCACTTAGCCATCGTAACGTCTTCTTCATTCCTTCTCAGTTATTTGTGACCTCGTACTTGCCTAAAATCGCTTAGTTCGCATCGCTTCTTGTGTTTTGTTGCTACGTGTTTTTGGATTACAGAAAGCAGTAAGAAGGCCCAACCTTACCGCTCGACGGAAGTGGAAAACACGTAGGTTCGAGCCCGAAAAGGTTTGTGAACAACACTACGTGTACTTCACTACGTTTTTCTCAAAAAAGGTCAGCCTCTAATATAGGGGCGTACGGTATGTATAGCTGACTCTGTGAACGTTTGTGCCTCACAAATCACAAATCGTAATTTTGCTACCATTTAGGTAGACTAAATACCACACACCCTTTGCCTGTTCGTGTGGTACACATACGGTCTACTAATAGTGTGTTTTGGGCGAAAAAAAGCCGGTGTCTGCAATTGGATGAAACGCATATTAGCCAATCAATAGGCCGGAAAAGCCCTACACAATGCGTCACACCTTCTATAAAAGTGGGTACGGTGCCCCATAGTAAAAAATCGCAAGGGGCATCCACGATTATATATCTGATCATCTGAAGCACGACAAGAAATGACCAAGACAAGACCAGAATGACCCCGGTGATTTGGAGAAAATCGCTTTTAAGTTGAATTAGTCACAATGCACATAGCCGGGAGATACTAAAGTCCCGTGACAAAAATACTAGTAACTTGAAAAACAGCCAATCAGAGAGAGGCGGGATTTTCTTGCCATTATGTTAGCATGTTTGGCAAAAATCTACTTTGAAACCCCCTAATATACAATTCGTTTGAATTGCCTGTATTGCATAAAGGACAGCCAAACTTGGGGGGGGTGTCTGAAAATCGAGCTTTCAATATTTCCCAGTAACAAAATAATCACAAGACAAGGCTCACATCAACCGCAGCGGTTTCAGAGGAGGGAACATCAGTGCTAAAGTCGTCCACGAAGCCCAGCACAGCCGCGAATGCGTCGTCGTCTTCGGTCAGGAAGGACATCGGCGGCAAACTATTACGCTACTTCGAAGTACAACTCCAGTGGGCTCCATTGGAGTTGTACTTGTTGACATTGCGAACAGACCACCTGAGAGAAAGGAGTAATTTCTGACCTTTGGTCATTTCTTGTCGTGCTTCTGGGTCATTTCTTGTCCTAAACAAAAGAATGAGCAGGCAAATACCGGAAGGCTTGCCCCCGGTGAAGCAACCATCAGTGGCTGGGACTATTGGCGCCGCGACGCAACCCGACATTAAAGAAAAAGAAGCTGCCCCAGAACCGAGTATCCGCGACAAAATGCCGATCGGAAGAGAGGAGAGGCGCAAGCTACCAGACCTGCCGTTTCAACACAAGTACGGCGGCGGCGAAGACTACTACGCACGCGAGTGCTACGAGGAGTACTATCCTCTCATCTAGCAATTTGTGCTAACTCAAGAGAGCTGCTTGACGGTGACCGGCACGCCTGACATCGGCACGTCGGTCTTCTACGCGTACCGCTTTGAGGAGTTCAGCTTGACAAGTTGGCGGAAGATCAAGACGGCAAAAGCGAGGAGGCCAAGAAGAAAATCAAGAAGATACTCCTCCTATGTGATGGCATACCCAAAACGAGACGTACGAACATGGTGGTGTTCACTAGCCCCAACGATGAGTGACTCAGAAGAAACGGGACCGATGGCAAGTTTCTTTTTATGCCGCTGTGGACGTCTGATGAGCTGCAAGAGGCGGCGCTGGTACTGGATCTCGGCTTGGATGACGCTGAGATCGACAGTCGTGTGGAGGTTTTTGGCGGAACGGCACGCTTCTGTTTGTCTCGTGACACCAACAAGATAACGCTCGCCAAGGAGAGGTTGGTGGAACTAATCATCCGAGAGATCAGGGATGGCGCTGGGCTTCAAGGCCTCTTGTTTGAGGAGACTACTGAAGATACCCGTAATAGCCTCCTGCACCTCGAACCTCTGTGGGATCAAAAGCGATGCGCAACGATTAAACTCGCGTCTTCCTTTGTTGGTGGGCTCAGTGAGTCTCTCCGGCGTGGCGAACGCCACGAATATCGAGGCCGTGTGCTGGGCTTCCACCAGCAGCGCCGCAAAGTTTGGACCAAGCTCGAGCAATGCTTACAAACGCTAGAGTTTGCTGCCAGAGAGCGTCTCCGACTATTGCTTGGACAAAGGACGAGAAGTACAGCTGGGTGAATTTTCGAGTCCAATTCGCATGAAATACTTCGCCAAGCCTGTGGCCTTCGAGTAACGTCGTTGCCTGATGGAGACATTGCCCCAGTGGAAGAAAGCACGCTACTGATCGCCAAAAGCAATAGCCCGGATGAGTTCGACGCCGACACGTTGTCGCCATCGCTGGTTACGTCCGGACCGTACCACAAGCCAACGACGAAAAAATGGGAGTCTATCGACTCCTTTTACTTGCCGAAAATGAACTCGGCTAAGCCCGTGCGTGACCGAACTGCTGCGAAATGGAGCGAGACCAACAATGGACCTCTCATCTTGTTCCAGATGACTATCTTGAAGTCACATCCCGTGAACGCTTCGGAGCTTGTGTACGTGCTGAGCAAGCTCGAGTTTCTGGAGAGATTGGAGCACGTGAAGCTTGTGTTCGTTGTTACAGACACACTGGTTGGCCAGTTTAAGCGCCAGCCTATCGTCTTGGTGACTGCTGTCGGTACCAACTCGTAAAAATACCCCCGAGGGGAACAGTCGCTCAGGAGTGTGCGGCACTGCCAAGCAACAAGCGGTTGCGGGCGCGGGAAGGAAGTGACAAGGACTCGCAGCGCACACGGAGATACCACAGGGAGGCATGAGTGGTCATGACCCTCCTGACACAGGGCCACCATCGGACGGAGAGCAGACTGCTAACACGCGCGAACTGCGGGCAGGAGGCGGCGAAGCTGGTGAGCGGACCATCGGGCAGGAGGTGGCGGAAACGACCGGTCGCCGTAATGTAACGGACGAGATGGAATGTACGAGCGACGCAGTCGCATCGACTGGAAATGCACGCGAGGAATCTCCAGGTAGTGCGAACCTGCCTACTTGGAGAGACAAACTGAAAGCACAAGCACCCAAGGAAGAGGTGGTCACAGAGGAACACGCAAAAGGCTCACGCATGCTCGAGGGTATTTGGAACCCCGTCCACGTGAAAATGTTACTCAATACCCTCATGACCAATTGGGAGGAAACCCCAGATGTCCACATGAATCCAGATCATATAGCGATGCGGAAGGAGGCATTAGCTCCTGCAAATGCCAGTTGTGATGAAAGCATTCGCAGCGGAACGGCACGTGAAAATGAGATTATGAAGGCGTACATGGCAGGAGATCTGGAGCTACCACATCCGCCCAACTTTCTCAAGGAGGTAATGATCAGTGCACACAGGGCATTGATGGAAGATATGCACGAGGAGTACATGAATTCGACGCTCACGGCGGTGGTACCTGCAACAGTCCGAGTGGGAGCTAATGCACCGCATGCAGACCTGTACAAGGAGCTTTTCGTGGCAAACACTGTCAAGAGCACCGGACACAGCATGATGAGAGCGTTACAACGTGATGTAAAGCAACTGAGCTTCGATGGAGGACACACACTATTATTTGTATTCTACTCCAAGAGCGCTGCAGCAAGATGGAACCAGAAGGCACTCCGGTACCAGAAAGCGGTTATAGTGCTTCACAATACTCACCGTCGCCCCGAAGATGAAGGCACAGGTCAATATACTGCAGCACAAGTAGAGGTGCAGTATGCCGTGCGCATTTATGGAGCTGGAAGACTCGGATTGGCGGCTCTGGAAAGAGCCTTTTCACTGTTCTCGGAGGCCAAGGTGCTGGACGTTGAATATGCAAGAGCGAAGAAGACGGAAATATATGACAACCGGTATCATACCATCAGGTTCGCGCAAACGACCTGCCCAGAGCCACTAAGAGGAGTGACACGGATCAAGATTGACAAAACGATGATCACGCTACATCATTTCCAACAGTTTTTGCGCCGACCTTGCGCGCGTTGTGTTAGTGCACGGCATGGGGCAAAGCGCTGTATGATGGAGGCGGGTAGGGTGGAAGAAGCAAGAGCACCGGCCACACGGATATACAGAGGGTCGGTAGTAATTCAGCCTGCTGCAGCACGCATGAAGCGACAAGTATCTTCGCTGGACGAGTTAATTCACGTGCTTGCGGGCCATGCCCAGCCGCCGGCAGAACCAGCTAGCCTTTTGCCAATGGAACTGACGCCTTCGGCGCAGCTCTTTGCAGTGGGGCATACCTCCAGCAGTACCGAGCCTAAACGCGAAGGATCTGATCGCTATGAGCAGCAGCAATTGCAACACGCTCCGGATGCAGAAGGATTTGTAACCAAGCAAAACAAGCACAGTAAAAAACAAGACAGCAAGCCGCAGGTCCCACCACAGCGGGGGATAACAAGGAACCAAAGACCAACGGACTCAGCGACCAGCTACAAGAGAAGTCTGAAGCCACAACGACAACTCTGTCATCCAAGCGCAAACAGAAACAGAAGAAACAAGCCGCCTTGAAGGAAACTACACCCGGAGAGGAGAGAAATGAGCGCAATTCAACCCTTACAAAAGATGGAGGACGTGCTAGAGCCAGCACCACAACAGAGCGGTTTGTCAAATTCCAACGAGCTGAGGCGATGGGACAATTCAGTGTCCTTGCGGACTCGGACAGTGAGGAAGATGAAGTGGCCTTCATGGACGTAGATGAAGGCAAACAGGAGTTTGATGCAGCAGCAGAAGAAGAAGACCGAGATGAGGCGCCGTATGCGGTTAGCTCTAAATTGGATCGTATACGGAACTGATCTGGTCTATGATCAGGACTGTTGATCGGATGTGTGAATTGATTAATGTCATGGTGCAGCAAGTGTGTAGTTGTGAAGTTGCTGAATTATAGGAGTGTGCTAGTAGCTACCTAACAATACCTAAAGTGCGACACTGACTGAAGCGGTGGAGTTGTCGGAGGGAGCGACTGCTTCGGCTCGTTATATCGGCTGAAATGTCAACAACCTCAGGAAGCTGGATTACGTCGAGCACGGCCACGAGGGACGTTGGCAACACGACGCACATACTCTTGCGAGATCGTCTTGATCACCGTGACGAATGTAGCCATGGAGGGGTGCGGCGTTGGGAACCTGCTATTTAACTCCCGGTTAAACCGTTCGAGAGGATTGTTCGTCCTCGCGATCAGTTCATTGTCCAGCCCAAACACATTCCAAACCTCGATGGAGTACTGCTCGAGCCATGTGCGTTCGAAATAGCCCCAGAATTCACCCCATTTAGCTGCCGAATAGGTCACATCAGCTACCGCGCATCGCCGCTTGATCTCCCGCTTCACCCATTTAATCCCTCGTTCGATGTGGTCATGCTGAATCACGGTCAGTGTGTCTAACACACCATGCGTCATGGCGATTAGACACTCCTCTTCCGGAATAGCGTAGCGCTTCATAGCGCGACGGAGTGCCTGCTTCATATGAAACAGGCACCCTAGCACAATTGCGTTAGGAAACTGGGTTTGAAGGGAATCCATTAAAGCGGCCTCAAAGTCGCAGACAATCTCAGCTGGTTCAATCTGCTGATCGGTAGCTTGGACGATGAAGTGTATCATATCCCAGTAGCTGTCCGCCGTTCGAGAGGTGTTCAGAGCGTAAAACACAGGTACGTACACGCCCGACGCGCGATCATGCACCATGAACACGACGCATTGCGCGTAGCCACTCGGAACACATCTGAACGTTCCATCGACGAATAGCGTCGTTCCATGATAGCGTAAGAGCGCCACCAGAGCAGGGTGCGCCCAACCCAGAAGACGAGTAGGCTTGGTCAGGTCGTCTCGGTTGGGTGTAATGCAGTGAAACTGGAAAAATGTGACAGCCTCATCGAGCGCGAGTGCGAGCGGCGGGATCTCGATTGAACCGTGCACGTTGCCGGAGTAGTGTTGGCGTCTTGCATGATGCACGCGGCGTATAGCTTGCTGCTCCAACAGGCCCCGCACGACATCAGGGTTGTCCGTAGAGTAGAAACGTCGTTGCAGCTCCTCCCACACGCGACGTACAGGCCACGCAACATGCTCAATTGCTAAGAGGTCAGCTTGCGCTTTCATTTCAGCTTCAACGCTGGTGACGGAGCTAACTACAGCTGTCGCGCTGCAACTGTGCGCCTTGACGCAGGTGTAGCCCATGGACGCAATCCGGAACTCCATCTTGCCGCCGCAACCCGCTCGAAACTTAGAACATCGGTATACAATCTTGCGCGAAGAATCCCAGGCGCGAGTATACTTGTACCCCTTGAAGTAACACGTTGTGCGCTCAGCACGTCTCGGGGCGTGGCTGCTCGTGTCTTCAACCGGCGGCTGAGGGCCGCTGTCACTCTCCAGCACCTCGGCCCCCATTTGCTCGTCTACCACGACTGCGTTGACACCTTCCTCCATGCCACTTGAGACCTTTGATGCAACTTCACGACTGATCGAGTAGCGAACACTGCATCTACCATGCCCCCAGCCTACCATTAGTTTCCCGATCACAGATCCAATCATCGACGCGACAACAACCCGATCATAGACCAGATCAGTTCCGTATACGAACCAAAATAAAATCTACCCCGTATGCGTATGATGGAGATAGCGCCGCTGACGAAAGTGCGACTGTGCAGGTTCAGATTAATGACCCCGAGATGATAGCTGACCAGAAAGAGGTTAACCACCAGATAGTGAAAGAAGCAGTTAATCTCGACGTGGATGACGAGGAGATGACTGCAGTACAAAATCAACCCGGACGACCCAAGCCACTCAAATCCGGACGAAAGAGAAAACAGCACTCCCAAACCCGCGGACACCAAGTGCATTGAACAATAAGCAGAGCAGCATGACTAACTATATCTAGAAAGGAGTTCGAGGACCTGGGCAAACGGCATCCAATGTGGTAGAAACCAAGGTACAGGAGATGATTAACGCACTACCTGCAGATATTTATCGAGACATGGTTGCCGCGTCTCCCGTTTCCCATGAAAGCGTAGATCCGTCTCAGGACCAAGAATGCATCATTTGTGAAACAAAGAGGGGAACAGCTGACGGAGACCAAGATTTACCTGTCCAACTTGGACAGTGGTTGCATAGTTTTGATGGGGAGGAGGTCTCTGTCAGAGCGAATGGACAGTGTGCATTCTTGGCTCTGTATGCGTCGATGACGAACCAGGCAGCACCGGCGCTGAATCACACCAGTGGACTGTTTCGTGCCGCCACGCAGCTGAAGAAGGACGTTTATTCCCTAATGATGTACAATTTACGGGTAGATGTGGAGCTGGGACTTGTAGATCCTGTGAAGGAATGTGCCACGCACTACCCTGGCCGACCGCGGTACACGTCAAAAGCAGCGGCTACGGCGGCACTTTTTGCACACTATGCTGCAGCCCGCAACATTTCAACTGGTCAGCACGTTCCGCCAGCGAACTGGGCTGGACCGCATGAGCTGCGTGCTATGGCGCAATTTTTGCGAATACCTTTACTGGTATTTGACACCCAGGAGTCGAAGGATGCTCATGTCCAACGCTATAGACAAATGCTACCGACGCGAAAATGGCGCAGATCATGAGAGTGGTTATGTGGACGCTATCGCGGACAGAGAAGCAATTGAATATCTCCGAGCGATTCACACACTGCATGTGGCGCCCGTTTTTCTAATCCTCTGGAACCAGGAAGGTCATTTCTCTGGAGTATCACACGGTGAACTCTTCGTTCGATGGAGAGCGGAAGGAGATCAAGAGTGGACAAAAAGCTCGGTGTCGGATACATACGACTGGAAAAATACAATCAATCAAATGACTGATTATGAAGCGACTGTGGATCTTCAAACCATAAATCATCTTGCGGATATGCCGGAGGTTAACGCTCTCATGATCAAAAGACTGGAGATGCGACTCAGACTTGATTTGGAACACGCTAGACTAGGGCTACCGATTTTGAACCGAGAAGACATGCAATTCGAATGGGAAGAAGTGCTCAGCCAGGAGGAGGAAAAGATTAACTCTGATTATGGCATAGACTCCTACGCAGCAAATTGCCAGAGTAGTGATCATTCATTACCTACTCGGCATGAGAGACTAGCGAAGGGCGAGCTGACTGTGAACACGTATTTCCGATTGCTTCGGGAATCGCAGGACATACCTGCAGATGAAGTGGACCAACCGCTAGGCGCATTGATGAATGGATCCAATGGCGAAGCCTTTCGCAGATGGTGCACGCTGTATCGACGGTCTTTCGGTATTCCCCCCACCAAAAAGAGGAATGCAAAACCACTCGATATCAAGAACTGGCTGGTAGAAAATCCTTCTCACATGCAGCATTTGTTCGCGTTTCTGCCTTACCTAGAGATAGAGGCGAAGCAATAGCCGATCGAATGCCTTATCAGGTGGGGTATGGCGGAGGCATCTCGTGAACAAGTTGGTGCTCTCACCCGCATCGCAGAAGATACTAATGTGGCGGATGCAACGCGCCAATACTGCCAAGAATGGCTAGACGCATGTACAAGCATATCTGAACATATTGGATTCGCACAGGCTTTAACACGATCCCCAGCCAGATGGGAACGACTAGCTAAATCGCTGCCACCTGCTTATTGCCGAGCACAACCGCATCACATGTCGGATGACACTTGGTACTTGCTACATACCTTGCCGTATCTGGTAACGGGGTGGTCACAAACACCTATGGGGAGGGCCCCAAAGGGGGCGAGAGCGATGTGGCATGACGAATTCCCTTTTATCCGCACTCTGTGCTCCAACATAATTGACTACGGTGACTGGAGTGCAGCTACAATGGCTCCGACAGGCCAACCAAGTGAAGTTCTTACCCCGGACCCGGCGTCGGAACTTGACCAGGGTGGTCGTCACTAAGGGCTCGACGGAGCCGAAAACCCTCGCACTGGGGCGGCAGCCAGTGTTGGACCGAGAGTCCACAGAGAGAAAAACACTGCCTTATCCAAACATACGGGGGCTATGCGAACGATCAACTGATGAACAAGGAGAGGCAGGCCAGCTGCATCACCTTCGAAAACGACTCAAGCACAATAAAGGCACAGTGACGGACAACCTTCGAACACAACGTCGGAAGCAAGATTTGAGAAATTACTTTACGGAGGTCTCAGGAATCGACAAAGACAATCAAGTTCGCCGCCTATTCCAAAAGGACAAAGATGAAAGAACACGGCAGAGGAAACTTAACGAAGCTGCTGGTAGTGCGAAACAGGGTAGGCTGCACCGACATGACGTGACGTATGGATTTATCACACAAAACGTGAATGGTTTTGGTGCCACAGAAAAGGAGAGACGACAATGGTTTACGTCCGTGGGAGAAAAGGATGAGCATGGCAGAGGAGATGTGATGATACTTCAGGAAACCCATGTAACGGCATCCGAGATTGATTTGCAACAGAAACGTTTTGCAGCCCGATGGGGATTCCGTCGGGGGAGGGATCAACCTGTGTATTCTTTTTGATCACCTGCGAACAATCGGAAAGCGGTGGTAGCAATTTTGATCGATCCGTACGGGGCTTTCAAGGATGCTGCTCCGTATCTGGAAGAGCTTTGGACACCGCACTTCATGGCGGTGACTAGCACTTTGAATGGAAAATCGGTAGTTGTTTGTAACTTATATGCCCCTCACTTGCCTGCACAGAGAGAGGCTTTCTTTGCGAGCTTGCAGTCGATATTTTTATCTGCGGATACTTTGATTAGGATGGAGGCGATTTTAACTGCACACTGGATGACCCAGTGGACAGAACATATCAAACCAAAGGGGGCCATGACTCACCTGCGTTGCGAACACTGTTAAATTTATGGAGGCTCCTTGACCCAGTAGCTGTGGCAAGACCGACCCGGTGGACCAATGCGGAACGACAACACCATCAGCTAGAGACACATACTTATCATTACAAGGTTCAGAACAAAGGGATAGCTTCATCGCGCTTGGATCGTTGGTATGTATCGGCAAATACGTTACCATGGGTGGCGGCTTGGCACACGGTTTCGGCCGGAGCTGACACCGATCATCTAGGGGTGAAACTACACATTCGGTCACCTGATGACGCAATTCGCGTCAGGCGGCCAGCCAAACTACATCCAGTGCCAGAATATGCCAAGGATGTGGTCACAAAGGCAACAGAGGCGATACTTACTGAGTTTGGGTCAAAAGTACAAGACCAGAGTCTCAATGCACAGGAGGCGGCGGCCCAGTGCGACCAATTAAAGTGGACATAGCCAAAACTACGAGGAAATGTATCAGGGAAAGCAAAAGCAAGTTACGGGGATCACTCAAACAAAAGCTACTAAGGCTTGTAAGACAACAACAACGCCTCGATGAAGATCGACTAGGATTACCTCCATCTGTGGAGGGGGTCACAGACCAACTCGATGGGCTCTCACTAGACGATATGACTGGTCCAACGCGCGCGGATCGGCTAAAACGTGCCATTGCGGAATGTAAACAAAAGCGGGGGTCCATTGGGCGCCAACGACTTTTCCGACAGCAAACCCACTGGACTGGAAAAACTACGCGTGCAATGTTTAAACGGGTCTCCAATAAGTTCGCTGACAACTCCATACACAGACTCGATCCCGTGGCAGGGTCACCTGTGCGGAATGTCGACGACAAGGCAAATACCAATACTACAGCAACCACCAGCGGCGGAAAAATCGATAGACGAAGTCTTAGCATGGATTTAACAAGCCACAGGGCCGACACCGGAACAGGAGGAAACGGCTACTCCGATCACAGATGATGAAGTCGCTGCAGCAATTAATTCGTGTAAGGCTGGCAAGGCTGCTGGCCCGGACCGCCTGGGCAACGGATGGTACAGGGATTATGCAGAGCAGCTCACTCCAATTCTAACGAGACTGTTGAATTTATGGTACGATGCCGGGCACTTCCCAGAGACTTTCCCGCAGGCTGATATTTTCTGCTTGAAGAAGGGGGGCAATTTGAAGATGATCTCAATTACCGCCCTCTAGCACTCCTGAACACAGATTATAAATTTTTCACAAGAATTCTCGCGACCAGGGTCAGCCCCACACTGGCGGAGCAAATTCATGAAAACCAGAATGGTTTTGTACCTGGGAGAAATATCCATGACACTCTGGACTTATATGAAGCAGCACAGGGAATGGCGGAGATAGTCCCACGGCAGTCAGAGGCCACTGCTATGCTACTTGATTTCAAAAAAGCATACGACTCCGTCGACAGAAATTTCATAGTGCAAACGCTGGCCAAGAAGGGCTACCCTGCAAAATTCATACGAGCAGTGCAAAAACTACATGATGGAACAACTGTCAGATTCCTTGCAAATGGCGAAAAATCGCGTGTTGTACGGGTGACAAGTGGAATTAGACAGGGGTGCCCATTGGCACCGCTGCTTTTCATCTTGGCGTCGGACCCGTTGTACAGAAAAGTAGACAGCTTCATGGGTAGCAGAGGAATCATTATTCAATCTGCTGCGGGGAAGTTTGAGCTGAGAATCGCAGGTTATGCAGACGACACTGCTGCTTTTGTGCAGGACCCAGCGGACATTCCAATAGTGCTGGGCTATCTGGACATGTTTGGAAAGGCGACGGGGCTACAAATTAACGCCTCCAAAACAATGGTAATCGCCTTGAACTCAAAAGGGCTGAAGGCCTCGATGCGACTACCACCTTCACTCTGCTACCAAGATCGCCATGTTCCGTGCAGGTACCTGGGGCTTCAAGTTGGTAGTGCCATATCACCTTCAGTGACATGGGAGAAAGCAAGAACGCAATTGGACATACGATTGCGGCTGGCCTGTAGCAAAGTGTCAACAGTGGATCAGCGCAGTCTCATTGCCGAATCAGTCATAGTACCGAAACTATTGTACATAGCCCGCCATGCGTGGCCAACAACTACAGAAATCAAAGACATGGATGCCAGGATTAGGAACTTCGTTTGGCATGGGCAATTTACAACAGAGGCGATCGGCTCCAAGGCTTGGATAGATGCTGACCTTGCTGCATTGCCACGTACAAGTGGTGGACTAGCTATTCCCAACCTACGAGCGGAGTTGTACGCAATGGCGGCAATGACTGTCAGTAAGTGGGCAGAGACAGGTTCGCTTCAATCCCATATTGTAGGTGACGTTATGTTCAACCAGGCCAAACTATCACTTGCTCCTCGAGTATACATCACGCCCAACTACAGCCCGGTAACGAAAGGTGGGGTAAAGCGATTGGACAGTCTGTGGAGAACAGGGAAAGCTCTAATCCGGCAAGCAGGGTGTCCGAATGACTTGCATCACGCAACAAAAGCTGCCCAACAATGGACCACGACTGCGGCTAGCTCTGTGCAAACCAATTTTACATGGATAGGACAGAAAGTTATCATGGCATGTGGCGGATTACGTGACGACTTCAGGGTCAATAGGGACAAAGCTGGAGAATTAATCTCTGGAGTAGATCATACCAACTGGCTGCCGTTTGCAGCACTGCGTGACCTGAGCATATGGCCCCCAAATGGGCTTTGGACTACTCTAGGCACTGCGATCGGAAGCAATTCACAGTCAAATGTACTCATCAAAGACCCGATAAGTTGGACGAGGCGGTCACCCAGTGAAATGGTTTTTGAGTCAAACCGGAAGGTCAAGACAGTGCGGGATGAAACTCAATCGGAGACTCTAGCGACAATACTAGCTATACATTTTCCGAGAATTACGATGGGAAACTCACACGAGGATGAAATTCGGCTCAGTGCAATACCCAATGCACACCCAGCAATAGTCACTCTGCGCACTTCAGCACTTCAGCAGAGGTGGAATGCGTGATCTCAACAGACCTGAAGGGCCCCCCAACAATCCAGGTGGTGAACAGCACACAACAACTTAACTCGGTACTGCGCAAAACACTTTCTCCAGATATTACGATTCGGGAGGTCCACCCTCATCCACTTCTAAGTCGTCTCGTATGTTTGTGGGCGGGGCGACGCCGATGGACACGAAAGCGACGAGAGTACAAAGAGAGAGTAGCTGCTGCATCCATCCGACGCGGGACGGAAAAGAGGGATATCAGGGCTACACAATGGAAAGAGCAAAGTACCGAGGCGGCGGCAGGTTTAGCGGAGCTAGAGTGGAAACGAATCAGGCGCGTTATCGGGTTGGGCCCTTGGGGTGAACAATTACTGTATCGCATCAAGCTACAAGCTTTTTCGCTTTACGACATCACTCAACAAAAAATGGGATGCCCGCATGAGACTTGCTCTCATTTGGTAGATGTGGATATGCACCATGTATTCTGGGAGTACAAGGCCGCGTGGTTTGACGCGAGGCAACTCGAAGTTTTCCAGAGTGGCCAGTTCGCAGATGCCCAGGGTGCAGAGCCGGAGAGTGTCGAATGGAGATCGGGATTCAGGGTGGTACAAGAATGGTACACTCGAAAGTGTTGACTGGTTGAAGATCGCGAGGGCAGTTACTCGGAACACGTATAGGCTCACAGGCACGGAGGCGCCCCACCCGAGGCAAAGATTCGGGATGGGGGTACAGCGCCCTGTCCGGCCGCCGACTTCCCTTTGCGGCAGGTACCCATATGAAGGGGCCAAACGCTTCCGGTAGAATGTATCCCGGAAAGCGGCCTGCCCATACGAGCCGAGTGATCACCCAGTTCCTCAAGATCAAGACACCCCGAGCAACACTGCAGAAGTCCAGACGAAGCACACCCTGTACATCCCGAATGATGAAGGACAACCCGAATGACCAAGATGCCACTCCGGATGAAGGTCACCCCGGATGGCAAGTGTACCCAAGTACGAACCGACCAATCACTGACGCCCCAGGGGCGCGCCAAATCAGGCACCCATGCGAACATGAGACCCAGATCCAGACAGTGCTACGCCTAAGCCAGGGATCTTCGAGACAAGCCAATCAAGTGGTGACAGCGCGCCAGCGCACGAAGTGCGATTGCTCAAGACTGCAGTCAGTGCAAGATGAGTGAGCGGCCCTCCGCGAGCTTCAACATGATCCCCCAAGTATACTGAAACCCAGTCATCCGGGAGGAGTGCATGCGATTCGAGCAGAGGAGACCGCCGAAAACCCAGATACCAAGAAAGAAAGAAAGAAATGATAGCCAAGAGAGAGAGAGAGAGAGAGAAGAGATAATCAGAGTTTGTTTTGCCTTCCAGAGCCCAAGTGGGCTTCGTGTCTATTTGCCATTGACCCTGGAGAGTATATTCGCCGAGGACGATGACGCCATATTTCTGCTACCCAAAGGAGAATCCAAAGGAAGGTCCGGGAGCCGCGTACACCAACGGACGTCCAAGGTCGTGCAACCGCACAAGGAACTCTCACCTACACGCTTCAAATCAAATTGGGTACCCAAAAAGGCTGCTTTCGGGTTGGTCTACCCATTTCATATCTCTAAATTGCCTGTGTACACTCGAAAGAGGACCCTTGCATTCCATATTCCATCTGTAGTTTCAGGAGGTTGTAGCAATCACCCCCTGAGATCCGAGTTAGATTGCTTGTTTTAGGACTGTATTTTTGGTTTCCCTCGTTTATTCGAGGGTGGTGCGCGTTGGGCAACCCGGATTTCTCTGTATCCGGGTTGTAACCTGAAGTTGACAGACTGCATATTGTATATACGAACTCTGTATTGTTATTGGTTATTTTAAGAGTGGTTGTTTGGGGAAAGGTCTTTGCTCGTAAGCTTGCCTCCGTTCGGGATCTCCCAGTTAAGCAGAACTTGGAAGTTCTCTGTATTCTTGTATCTAATTGATTGTTACATTTCCGGTTGAAAGACGGTCCGCCGAATTAATCGACACCTATAGGGATTGCACAAGGTCACACGCCGACTCGAGTCATTCTAATGTGTGTTTCGAGTTAACCGGGGCTGGTCCATTCTGGAATACCAGTCTTTTAACCCCGGACGCGCTATACATCCTGGACGATAAAAGCGTTCACCCGCTTCGTCTCAGCTGGTGCGCGTGCCCGGATTTGGTTGCCTAGGATTTCACCGGATTTGTATATTTGATTTGGATCTTTAAAGGGTGCTGAGAGCTACTAACCGACTAACTGTGGAGGTTATGGCTGGAAGTGAGAGTACACGCGAAGAAGGACGGAGTGCGCGCGAAGGAACGCGGCGCTCGCGTCGAACTCAAGGAGCGCCGCCTGAAGAGCAACTCTCCCTCGAAGAGGTGGAGAGATCTGCTCGACGAAGAAATGCTGAGAGGCGCAAGGCGGCCCGCGAGGAGAAGGAGTCAACGGATGCTCAAGATCAGCCCGATCTGGAGCCGGCAGTTCAGGATGCGCACCAAGCTTCCCCGGATACCGGCGCCCGAGAAGGTGTGAACTAAGCGCCTCCGGAAGACTCGGAGAGAGACCCGAACTCGGAGTCCCAGGGTGCGTCCATCCCGGATGCACCCACCCAGGCGTCAGTGGGAGACGCCGTGAAGGTTGAGCCACCGGCTGCGGATGAGACTTCGGAATCGTCCCCGCCGGTCCAAGATGTGGTGACGCTGGAAGAAGAATCTTCACGGCTCACATGTAAGGAAGAAGGTCCGTTGCCGGCCGTCCAAGAGGGACCCATGCCGTACGTCCCGACGGAGGTCCAGGAACTATCACCCGAATCGACGACTTCGCAAGCTTCCCGGATGGTCATCGACCTGACAGAAGAAGTGCTGCTAGAGGAGCCAGCTCGACACGACGAACCCACGGCCACTCAGGTGAAAACGTACGTGGCAGACCAAGTCCGCCGCTGGGAACGAGTGACAACTGAATTTGTGGCGTCACCGACGATTGAGTACTCATGGCCATCGCCGCCTCCGGATTTTCAAAATTGGTGGGCAGCCGTGATGATGACATCCGAGTATATTGCATCTCGGACTGCCATGGCCAGCTCGGATGAAGCCTGGATTTCTGAATGGAATCTTGTCCGGCTGGCACCCAACATCGTGACTGACGTCACCGCGATCACAGTACCTCCAAGCACGTTATCACCGCGAGAATGCGCCGCACTCACTCAGACATTATTCTTTGAGATGGGATTCAGGTTCCGCAACCTGGTCCCTGAGTGGTTCCAGGCGCGCGCCTCCCGGGTGGATCCGAGCCTGGTGCGTACGGTTGTTGAAGACTTGCAGCAATTGCTTGCAGTGGAGTTCCTCGAGTGGCGAGGCGTTATTTCGGATGTCGTCACCCGAATTGTGCCCGCCCTGAGTCTTCAGGCTTTGAACGATGAGATCAAGTCCGAAGAAGGAGATGTGACGATGCTGGAGTATGAATCGGCTGCTCGGACGTGAATGGCTCCTCCGAATGAAGCCGGCAGGCACCCGTTAGGTTCGCAGCCCAGCAAGCTCAGCCATCGACAAGCCGGAGCCCAAGCGCTCACAGTTTGGTCCGCCACGACCGTCGTCGATTCCATCTTTGAGCTCACATTTGTCGTACCCGTCATCGGTGTGGACGATCCAGGATGTCTATGGCCTAAGTGGCCCGATGTCCGTTGCTCAGAGCACCTCGTCGAGACGCACCCCGGATCGGGAGTCCAGCATATTTGGAACCCCAGTGGCAGGCTCGGATGAGTCTAACTTCAGCAACATCTCTGGATCACGATCGCCGGGGACGGTATCATCATCCTCATCCTCGATGTGGTCATTCGGAGGGGCCGAAGCGTCAAACCACATGCGATACGCCGGACTGTCTGGAGTAGTGATGATGGCTCAAGGCGGTGTGGCTCGAGGAGGTGGAGATGTAGGCGTCCAAATCTCAGACACCACACTCACACCTCCGCTGGTCCTGGTGGACCAAGACGATGTCGCGATGTCCGAGTCTGGACATGTCAGCATCCGGAGTGACCGGCGCTCGAAGAAGTCCCATGTGAAACCCCGACGTCGGAAGACTAGTTCTAGCGAGTCCTCCAGTGACTCGAGCTCGGATGTAGAAATTCGAAGAAGATGTCGAAGCTCCAGGCGGGAAAGCCGGTCGTCCAATCATGGTTCCAAGTCGAAAAGGTCTCCAAGTCGGTCTGTGAAGTCGGAATGGACAAAACGCTCGGGACAATCCGGTCGTTCGACGAGATCGGGCCCCTCGGAAGTCGCGCTGTCTACGATGAGATCTACCCAGGAAGCGTTATCCCGGATGGAGCTCAGACAAGAAGCAGCCGAAGCTCGACAGGCTCAATTGATCCAGCAAGCGGTACAAGCAATGCAGGCGAAAGCTGCACAGCCCATAGTCAAAGAAGCAGCAGCTCCCTGGGTTCCTACACCACAAGTGCTTTCGGAAAGAGATGCAGCCCCAATTCCAGATGCGCCAGTAAATGTTGAAGCCATCCAGGCTGAGGCAGTGCGACGCGCGCAGGAAGTGGCACAAGCGGGGCTTGACCGACGTTGGCAGCAACAGCGGTCCGAGGTCGAAGCTGAAAAAGCTGCTTGGGCTGCAGATTTCCAGCGGCAGTTGACTTCGGAGATGGATATCGTCCAGCAAAGGATGCGCGAAATGGAAGAAGCACGCAATCTGGATCAAGCCACCATCAGGGCCCTCCAGAACGTTCAGCGAACTCGCTCTCGCAACATTCCTACCACCTCCCCTCAGGTTCAAGGTACTCAAGCGACCTCCAGCACTGATTCGGCAACATTGCCCAGAACAGAGCCAGCCCGCACAGCTATGTACCCGGAATCCAGTAGCGTAAGCATGGGAAAGGGAGATGAGAGGCTGGACAAGCCAATCAGCGATGTTACAGCACCTCAACTGCGTGCAACCTTACAGCCGATGACTGAGACCAAGTATGCGAAAACAGAAACGACTTCCAAAGTTGCCACTACCAACGCATCCCGAACGACGGCTCAGAAGTCTGGATCAAAGTCCACGGAACCTACGCGATCAGGATCAAGGAAACCCTCCTCTCGCCGGACCTCAGACAAGAAGCATTCAGGCCGACGAGGAGGAGATCCTTCAGACGACAGCTCAAGCTCCGGATCAAGCGATAGTGGTTCGAGCGACGATGACTCCGACAGTTCCAGCGGCGGTGGTCCCCCGCAAGCAACAACAGCTGCGACTTTGGGAGGCACTACACTAACGTTCAGGCCGTACGTGAGTTCAAGCACGTTGGAAGACTTTGACGAAGATGCCCCGCTGCCGGCACGACGACGCTGGTGGGAGCGTTTCCTGATTTTGACTGTTCAAGGTGGTTGGTCGGATCGGACTAAGGTGTATGAGCTCAAGCTCAAGATGCCTCCGGCAGTCCGAAATTGGAGGGGTCAACTCTCCAGACGCAGCCGCCAAGATTGGACTCGGCTGTCTAAGTTATTCAAGCGTGAGTACTGCAAGTCGAAACTGTCTGAGGCTGAGCGTTACTACACCATGGCGCAACGAAAGGGAGAGAAGGCATTGGCGTTCCTGTACCGCCTGAATCTCGCCGCAGAACGAGCTGGTGTGTATTTCCGGAAGTCTAGCAAGAAACGCGAGCAACATCTGCGGTAGTTCGTGAGGAACCTCTCGGATGAGTCCCTCAAGGAAACCCTTCAGAGTCATCGTTTCAAGAAGGTGGCCGATCTGGAGTACATCCTGAAGCAACGCGAGGAACTCCGCCAGGAGGACAGCCCGCCCGCTAGAGTGCAACAGACGCGTGATTTTCGGGCTGACAACGTAGTCCGAGACCGTTTCAAACCCAAGCGCCGAGATCGCGCCTTTGTGGCTCAAGGCGATGCCGAATTGGATTCGGAAGAACATGAGATGTCCGAGGATTCACCCGAACCCCGCTCTGGAGCATCCGGGAGCAGTTTCGCACAGGAAGACCTAGATGGCGGTGTTTCGAATTCACGTGCAGACGTCGTGTTAACCAAGGAAGAGCTCATTCACGAAGTTTTTCGCGTGATGGAGCGTGTGGGATGGCCACAAAGAGCCCCCCCCCTAACCCAGGAGCGCCAGCGCCACGGCAGTCTGGATCCCCACCCCATCCGAGTTACCCACCTCGGGTCAACCCGGATCGAAACGAGTATTGCGAAGACTGTGGCCGGTGGGGCCATCGCACCGAGAAGTGTTGGAGCAGCATGATTTGTGACCGCTGTCATCGACGTGGGCATCCCGCCCGAATGTGTGAAACGCGACCGTGCAAGAAGTCTGATCAATTCCACGAAGGACGATGCGAAGACTGAAAAGCTTTCCATGAGATCAAGAAGCTGGTGCGCCAAGGGGCCCTAAGCGACCTGCCAAGCCACGTCCGGGACGCCATCCTAGATGGTGCCACCCCGAATGGTGAAGCCGATTCTGAGGGGCAGCAGTTAAACCACTAAGCCCGCCGAATGAGGATTCGGTACGCGTCGGGCAGAAGAAACCCTCAGAATTGTGTGTCTTAGCTTATGTCGGCCCCGAATTGCGGACCAAGAACCACGATAACCAACAATGTATGACATCCCTGATTGACAACGGACATATGCCATCCGAGCGAGAGTTTTTGGATTATCCGAGATTGTCGTCAGCACCAGAGCCAGAAGGACCAGTCGAATTCCGGCTGTCCCCAGGCGAGAGGTATGGATGGTGGGCTGACCATGATCCAGAGGACGAGAAACGGCAAGTTGCAAGAGTGCATGGTGCAGTGAGTGATTTCAGGACGTCAATCCTATTGGACACCGGAGCCACAGTGAGTATGATAAGTTTGAACCTTGCGCGTAGGCTCCAACTTACACTAAGCTCACATCGGCAAATCAAGGTGTCGGGATTAGGGGGCGTTCCGACCTACATCAGCTCGAGTACCCAGGTGAAGGTCACGTTGGGACACAGAGTGGTGTATGTTTTGGATTTGTGGGTCACAAACATCGGGGAGGACGTGGATGCGTTGCTCGGGATGGATTTCATGTTCAGCGCCGGAGTACACCTTTGCATTCGCGAAGGTCTGGTCATTCTCCCGGATGAAGAGTCTATTGTCATGTACGGAGAAGTTGTACAGCGTCGCCAAGGCTTGGATCTCCCGATCAAAGCCCCGACTGGACTACACCTGCGTTCCGGGGAGAGTGCTACTGTGCGTATCCGATACGGACAGAGCAACCCAGAAACTGATGTGGTTTGGGCAGGACGAGGTGACAGATGGGTAACACAGGTGCTTTACGGTCCCCAGACTTGGGCCACGGCAGTAAAAGTTGTGAACATTTCGGATCGAGACCTCTGGATTGACGCTCGGACGCCAGTAGCCCGGATTGTCGAGTACGGACACTTCCCGACGGCGGGACGTTTTGTACGACCAGGATTACGGCGTTACCAGGAGTGGCAGCAGTTGATTTTTGAAAGCTCGTTGTCCGCCCAAGCGAGGTTGCGAGCGAGACGCTATGAGCAGATGCTTCAGGATGAAGAACCGCCTGCAGTACAGACACGAAGTTACCAGTGGCCGACTAAGTTGCTGATGCGACCGCGGTCGGATACCGAAGCAGTTCGCATGGTACAGTTGCAGGATAAGCCGATGTCCACGCCGGGAGTAGGTTTTGACTACTCGGAACTAGCCACGGATGAGAAGCAGGTACCTGGACGTGATGTCTTGGGAGGACTAGAAGATGGCACTTCCGAATGTGACGAAGCAAGTTCGAGTTCACCAGTATGTAATTTCGGAGGCGAAAGGTTGGAGCGATCACAACGGCTAGACCCCACCCAGAATAAGACAGATAAAGAAGACCAAGTTTCGGGAGGAGTATCTGAAGAGAGTATACTTCAGGAGGAACCAGCCCGGAAGGACGAAGATCCCGAGATGCCGTCTGTGATTGCAACGGGCACACCTGTCGAGAAGCTCGAATTGGAGTACGCCCGATGTATGCGCGTTTAAATAAATCAAAACGTAAAAAAAATGAGGGTGAATTCAGAAGAACTAGATCTGGAACCGGCCGTGTATCTTCATGAAGGAAGCGAACTCATGGCACAGTTGAAAGACGAGTTAGCATTACTACCCGAATTACTGGACCTCAGTCCCGAGTGTGACATTACCAAGGCAGATGTGGGGGAACCCGGTTTTAGCACGGACACTCAGGATCGCAGGCTCAGAGGCATCCTGGAACGACATCGAACGATCTTCCTGGGTGATGGGAATGCGGATCCTGTGCCAGCTCGAGGTGTGGTGTGCGATTTGGATGTGGGAGACGCGCACCCTGTGGCGCAGCGACCCCGCTCAATCGCACCACATATCATGATCAAGGTGTATGAGCTGCTCAAAAAGCTCTTGGAGACCAAATTGGTTGAACATTCCGAATCTCCTTGGGCATCCCCGATTGTGATTGTCCTCAAGAAGAATGGCATTGACATCCGGATGTGCATTGATTACCGAATAGTCAACGGTTTCATTCGGCTCTCGAATTACCCGCTACCTCTGATCGACGATTTGTTAGTCGGCTTTGAAAGTGCGATGTGGTTCATGAGTCTCGACATGGCTAGTGGCTTCTGGGCAATCCGAATGACCGAACGCGCTAAGCTCATATCGGCTTTCGTTTGTCCGTTTGGATATTTCCAGTGGTTACGAATGCCGTTCGGGTTGAAAAATGCGCCACTGATTTATCAGCACGTGATCAATAACTGTCTATGGGGTTTTGTTCGATTACCACCTGAAGAGGAGGCACTGGTGGACCAGGAGGTCTTGGATTATCTCGGTTTGGACTCGGGAGATTCGAGAAAATCAGACCGTACTAAGTTGGACCCTGACGTCACTCATCCGGATAACCATTTGCCAGTATTGACAGAGCAGATGACGGTTTTCAAGCGGAACATCCCAATGCCATCCCGGATAGGACCAGTGCTGGGGCGTAGTTCTTATATTGATGACATTGCTCATGGTGCCGAGACTTGGGACCAGCTGTGTGACGATTTCGACGCGTTGTTGTATCGTCTGCGGTATTTGAACATTTCGGTCAGCTTGCCCAAAAGGGAATTCGGGAAGAGGACGATCCCGTATCTATCCCACGAGATTGGGGCTGAAGGAATCAGGGCCACTCCGAAAATCGTGAAAGGCATCCAGGATCTACCATTCCCGAAGACCCTAAAAGGAGTTCAGTCCTTCCTTGGGAGCCTGAACTATTACCACAAATTCATCGAGGATTTTCCGGTGGTCGCCGCAGTGTTGTATGAGCTGACGGACGATCAAGTCCGAGCTGGCCGAGACTTACTCCGGGCGAAGGAAGCATTCGCCATCCTGAAGCAGAAGATTGTGTCCACGCCAATGCTCCGGCACCCAGACCGCTCGAAACCGTTCATCATCATCCCACATGCCAACCAGTGGGCCGCTTGTGCGGTTCTTGGGCAAGAATATGATGGTGTCATTCAGCCTGTGCGATTCACGGGGCGGGTCCTTCACGATGCGGAACTCCGGTATCACATCGCAGAAAAGGAAGTTTTGGCCGTCATCCGGGTGCTCCAGGTGTTCAAGACTCTGGTTGAAGGCTACCCTTTGATCGTGTACACTCGTTACTCCGCCCTCAAGTGGGTAATCAAGTCGAAAACTGCGGATGGCAGGACAGTGCCCTGGGGCGTTGCCCTCTCGCATTACGACTTAGACATCCGGAAAGTACAACGTGATGAAGACAGACTGGCAGCCATCCTGGGTGCAGGTATCACACCCAGGGAACACTTGGATGAAGTGGCTGAAAACTTGATTCCGGCCAAGGGGCGCGTTCGGGCGCCACCAGTACTGAGTGTGGAAATGATGGCGGCCGACTATTCCGGAGTGGTCCTAAGTTTCGACGGTGCAGCTAAGACATCCACGAAACAAGGCAGTTGTGGCTGTATATTGTGGCAGTTGCCTGAATGGACCATCTTGGATGCCCGAGGCTTCATCCTGAATGGAGTGACGGTGAACGATGCGGAATATTATGGACTACTCAAAGGATTGGGAATGGCCTTGGAACACAACATCCAGGATCTCGTAGCTGTGGGGGACTCTCGAATCGTCATTCAACAAGTCCAGGGTCTGATCAATTGTAACCAACCCAACTTGCAGCGAAGGTTAGCCGAATGCCAAGTGTTGAAGGAGAAATTCAAGCTGGTCCGTTTGATACATGTGAAACGAGATTTCAATCAGGCTGCAGACTATCTGACGTCCAAAACGCTAGTCTCAGGAAAAGATTGGGTCGTCCAGGATGAGGAGGAAAAGAAACATCTGAGAGTCGTGTCGAAGATCCCGGAACAGATAATGAAGTCACCGGAGGAAAATGCTGAAGTGCGCTCGGTTGAACCTGTGGGTATCTCGGATGAATCTCCCAGCAAGGATCCCGGGCGAGAGAGACTGGACCAGGTCCCGAATCAGCGCCACTTCCTTTCACTGCACGAGTATTAGCTGTGCTGACCCGAGGACAAACGCGAAGTACCCCGGATGACACCCCACCTCTGGGCCCCCTGGAATTCCAGGCGGAACGCTGGAGGCGCATTCGTGCACACCAGAAACGAGATGACTATTTGTCGGAAACCCGGGGATTTCCTTCGAGGAGACTTGAAACGGTTTTCACCGAAGCGGTTGCGGAAGATTGCGAAAATCGCTGACCTATTCGCGCTGGATGTTCGAGGTGTGCTTTATCGGCTAGCACGTTCCACTCGAGATCGCCCTCGGGATGCGGAAGATCAGTTGCGCTTGGTGGTTCCAGAAGCCCTACGAGAAGACATGTTGCATTATGCTCATGAGGACGTTCAGGGAGGACACCAAGGTATCACTCGCACTTACGAGAGGTTGCGTTCGGAGTTTTACTGGCCTGGCATGTA